>JAEIIF010050897.1:0-15246 GCA_018874455.1 Drosophila trapezifrons
ATTTTCGGTTTTCACTAAGTTATAATACCCTTGTACTCTACGGGTACCGGGTATAAAAATCAACTTAAAATTAAAGGATTAACCATTAAAATAGAATATATCTCCTAAAAGTAATTAGTAGCGAATCCTACACACGCAAAATTGGCATTAAAAAGTAACCTTCGAGTGCTCTATGTCTATAGTTTTCGATTATTCTTATTACCCCTTTCCCCAGCATGGGGTTTTCTCCTGTTCCCTCGCTTTCTGACTCGCAAAAATAAATAAAGGGGAATCTATCAATTAAGGGAAAAGCTTTAAGCTGTCAACACGCCCAAGTACTTGGCGTTCTTTTAAAAAAACATGGCCCCCTCCTCCCTTTGGGCTAAGCTGCTGCATTCATTGTTTGTCTAAAAATACCTCATCCCACCCCCAACTCTGAAGGGTATTCTTTGCTTCTCCTTGGGGTTTCCATTTCCATCTTCTTTTTCTCCTTTTTTTTATTTTCTTTCGTTTTCTTCTTGTTTGGTTGGTGGGTTGCCGGTTAGCTCGTCTTGTCATTGGTAAAATGTTCGTTTTGTTGCCGCAAGTTGAGCGGGCTTATTGTGGGGGACAGCCCCCATCCCCATCGCCATCCCCATCGCCTTGAGTGGAAACCGCTGCCAATTGTCGACTGTTGCATGAATTATGAGCGTCTGCCAAGATTTATGAATTCGAGAGGATAACAAAAGTGAAAAGCAAGACGACGACTCCTCCTCCTTCCTCTTCGCCAGCGAAAAAGGCAAAAATCTGTCAGCTGTTAAGTTGAGTTATAAATTTCCTGCAATTAGGTTGAATTTCAATTTTCTCTCTCTCCATTCGCTACTTACTTTGATTACACAATGATGACGATGACAATGACGACGATGATGAGCTCTCTCTTTCTGCCTATCGACATCTCTTGTTCTGACTGTACACCGTTTGCTTTTTTTATCGACTGTCCCTGCGATTGGCTTCCTCTGTCTCCGTTGCAGTTTTTCCACCTCAATGTGCAGAAATTTGCAAACTCATGGAAATCCATACGTTTGATAAACAATACACAAAGCGAAAAAAACGAACAAGAAACAACATGAATGCAAAAAAAAAAAAAAGTAAGAAAGCTTCAGGCAAAAGGGCTCAACTGGGAGATACCCGTTACCCAAAGTAAGTGTCTCAGCTGGGAGTCGATAGAAGAACAGAACTAAGAATATATAAACTCTATGAAATCGGAGATGTTACATACATTTTCGGTTGTCACTATCTGATAATACCCTTGTGCGCCATGGGTATCGGGTATAAAAGGCGGTGGGAGCATGCAACTCTGGCAGAAACGGCAACGGAAACGGAAGTCGCCATAGCCATTGCATGTGTTCATTAAGCAGCGAGTAGCAAACAAAATCAATGAATGGTGTAAAAATTAATATCCTGTGGGCCTCGAAATGAAACAAAAAATAAAAAACAGCAAAAAATATGCAAAAGAATTGTGGGGAATCGTTCTGTGCTGTGTGGGAGTCGTTGTCATCGCCATCCAGCAGCCGGCAGCAGTTTTAATTTACACAAAGCGTAGTCAGGCGTGTAATGCGCTTCGCAGGGGCGTGGAGGTAGGGGGTTTTTTTTTCCCCAATAGGCGGCTTGGGCTTGGGATGCTCCACAATTCGCGCGAGGACAACATTTAACAAATGCCTTGAGGCAGCAGAAGCAGGAGCAGGAGCAGCAACAAGCAAGATGAGCGAACAGCGGCGACGTCAACAGCGTCAAATGATTTATGAAATTACTTTTGCCGCTGCATACTTCCAGGGGCGGGAGGAAACGGAAGTAAGGAACAAGAAGAAGAAGAAGGGGAAAATTGTGGTTAGCGAAGAAAGCCAAAGACAACAGCGAAGAGGCGGGGCTTGGCCATGATGGAAGGTGTCAAGTGATAGGTGGCTTCTGCACTTTTTCTTCCAGTATTTAATAAATAAAGAACAATAACAATAAAGAACTTGCAACCAACAAATCTGGTATTTAACTTGTAACAAGTATCTGAACAACAGATTGGGAATTATAGGAACAGGCCACACAGAATTTTGCGGAATTTATTTAATAAGGTAACTATAAGGAAGGATTATTATTAGATAACATTATAGTAATAATAGTAATAAGCCAAAATCAGTTATTCATATTTAAATGTAAGCAAACACAAGAAAAAATGATAAAAGATTTAAATATCTAATTACAAATTAAATATAATAAAAAACAAGTAGGAAAGCTACAGTCGAGTGTGACCGAAGCACATGAAAAACACATAGACAAATTTCATGCATTTTATTTGTCATCGGTTGAAGTCGGCCTCGAATACTCATGAGGAAGATCAAGAAGAGGAGAAGGGAAAGAAGAAAAAGAAGAGAATAAAGAGGAAGAATAGGAAGAAGAGCAAGAAGAGAAAGAAGAGCAAGAAGAGCAAGAAGAGGAATAAGAGCAAGAAGGGCAAGAAGAGCAGAAAGAGCAGGAAGAGGAGAGCAGCCTCAGCTCTACCTATCCCCTTCGAAGCTTCCCATAATCTCTTTCCCAAAAAAATAAGTAAATATTAGATGGATATTTTATTTAATTTAAATTTTATTATATTATTTATCATATTTGTTATTTTATATTTTATTTAATTTTTTACTTAATCTTCCTTGATAGCTTCGCCTCCTCAATCCCGATCCCGCTCAATCGATCTGTGTGATGGAGGCCTCGTCATTGCTGGAATAGCGACTGCTTTCGCCATCCGTCCGATACTTGATGGAGTCAATGATCTCCACATCGATGTCACAGTTATTGCCCTGCCCGCCGCCCGATCCCTCCAAGCAACCAGCGCCCGTATCGCTGGATCCCCTGCCCATCGAGTCCTCGTCACAGAGATCGGGCGCCGACAGAGAAGCACTGACCGAGGCCGATTCCGATTTGGCCGAACCCGTATCCTGGCTCTGCACCTGGGCCTGGTGGGCCGCAAACTGACTGTAGAGGCGCGGCAGATGCTGGAGCATGTAGCTGGCACTGGACTTGGACAGATTGGCGGCAGCTGCGGCGGCGGCGGCGGCTGCCGAGAGATTGGCCGCCGTACTGCAGGCCGGCTGATTCTCCTTGGTCTCGCCCAGGTCATAGTACTTGGCGTAATGCTCGAACTTGCTGCCCAAGACGGCGCTGGACGGGGAGGAGCTGCTGCCTCCGCCTCCGCTGGCGGCGCCCCCACTGGGATTGGCGCACAGATTGATGGCATCACTCTGGGCGGCCTTCGGTATGGGCACCGTGAAGGCGGAACCATGACGCTGCTTGCTGAGGAGATTGCCACCCAAGCCGGATGATGTGGAGGATGTGGCGCCGCCCGCCGTCGAGGAGGAACACGACGACGAACCCTCTTCGCCGCCACCGCCGCCGCCGCTGATGGCATTGTTGCTCGTGGACAGCGGCGAGACGTTCTCCTTCTTGCGATCGTAAATGTGTCCGGAGACCCGCAGGTCGATGAAGAAGTGCAGCGGATCGATGCCGTAGGGCGCGTATAGCGGTGGATACCATACGGGCGGTGGCGGCGGCAGGACCAGATCCTGCGGTGGCAACGAAGCCGCCGGCGGCGTATTATCCTGCAGTGCCGAGTCCACGGCCCCACCGAGTCCAAGTCCCGTCGCCGTTTTTAGTGGCGGCGGTGCTGGCGGCGCCACATTGGGCTTGGTCTCCAGCTTGGCATAGCCATAGGGTGCTATGGCCTTGGTGGTCAGCTCCAGGGGCTTCTCCGGCGGCAGTTGCTGCTGCTGCTGCTGATGGAGCTGTTGCTGCTGTTGCTGCTGCTGCTGCTGCGCCTGCTTTTCCTCCGCATCGCGTCGCTCTCGCAGCTGCTCGTAGTAGGGACGATGTGACCAGGAACGCTTTCTGGGACGCCGCACCAGGGAGGCCTGGTGGTGCTGCGCCTGCTGCTGTTGCTGCTGCTGTTGCTGTTGCTGCTGCGCCTGCTGCTGCTGCAGCTGCAGCACTCGTGCTGTCTCGTTGTTCCTGGCCTGGACCAGGGAGCGGAGCATGTCGCTGAAGAAGAAGTTGTTGGGACCCACGGGAGCCGAGTACAGGTACGGCGGAGTGGCGGCCATCAGGCGACTCACGTAGTCCTGGTTCCGCAGCTCGTGGATGTTGCTCTTGCTGCGTTGCTGCTGCTGCTGCTGCGTGGTTTGCTGCGAATCTGTTGCTGCTGCAGCGGCTGTGGTGGCTCCTGCTCCTCCTCCTCCCGCTGCTGTTGTTGTGGTGGTGGGCGTTGTGGGTGCCGTGGGCGTGGCACTGGCTCCTGTTCCAGCTGCTCCCGCTCCCGCTGTGGCCATGCTGCACGGCATCCCCGCTGCGCTGCTCGAGGAGAGGCTGTCCTTCATCGAGCTGGAATGCAGAGGGAGAAAGGGAAGTCTGCTGGAGATTTATATACATATTTGTATAGGGACTTTTACTTAAGGATATCTTAAGGATATTTGCATTGTCTTGGAACCACCTTTTCCATGCTACAGTCTCCCTCCCCCCCCTGAGGGACAATTAAATCTGAATTTTCTGGTTTTGTGCTGAGTGGAATCTGTCTTGACTTTGCCTTGGCATTCGCAGTCCCAGTGTGAGTTTCCATGGAGCTTCCTTGGCTCTCTGTGCTTTGAAGTTGGGTTTGAGCTCAAGCCAGGACCTTCAAATCGTTTTGAAAGTAGATTATAAACTATTTGTATTATCTAATATGTAATAGGTATTATTAAATGGCCTAAGTTTAATAGGGGATATAAGTAAGTGTGCTTTTTACATTAATTTATCCATTTACTTTTTAAAAAACTCGAGAGTACATCTTAAAAATCAAGTTTCTTAGCAAGTTACCAACTTTGGTAGCTTTATCTTCTATAGTCTCTGAGATCTAGTAGATAATACGGACAGACGGACAGACGGACAAACGGACAGAAGCTTCCTTTGGCCTGTTACCTATATTTTCGCCTCAAGTCCTATCCAGTCTGACTTTGTGTCGAATTCTATGTGTAACAGGAATTACCTGAGGAAGGCATTCCCAATTCAGCATGTGGTAAGCGAGAGATTCAGGTATACATGAATAGTACGCTGCTCTGTTCTATAAAGAATTCAGTGCTCAGAGGAAAATCATTCGAAAATTCATGAAGAGCAGAGCAGATTCAGTACATGAATTACATCGATCGAAAGAGAAGTCTCTCTTCCCACATACCTGCTTCCAAATTCCAGATTAAAGTTGCATATATTTCAGGGAAAAAGTCCCTCTGGGCTTGTTACTTTTATATTCCGCTGTCAATCCAATGCTTAACGAGTATAAGCATCCATCTGACATAATATTACCTATGACTAAGCTTCGAAAAAAGTCGGTGGATAAAATCGCTAACCACAACCACCTTCCATGTGCATTGAATCCCAAACACCATTGTTCCAACCTAAGCTGCCTTTGTTTTGTAACTTTATTAAGCCAACATCTGTGGTATAACCAGGTTTCAGGTTTCAGGCTTTCCCCTTAACTGAAAAACAGTTGAAATTTGCATAGGAAATCAGGCGATAAGAGACCATCCCAACCATCCTTCGTCCCCCAATCCCAAAACCCAGCCCATCCTACCATTCCGTCAAGCTGTTAATAAGCTTACACACATCGCGCCAAATTCCAGTAAATTAAATGTTTCAACAGGGAAGCCAACGGTATGTCCTGCCACTCCCCGCGAGCACCGCAGGACAAACTCAATTGTTGTGTCGCCAAACTGCTGAGGCACTTGACGCCGTGTGCCGGCTGCCTTGTATCCTGTGGCTGTCAATTCTAACCAGGAATCAGGGGAATCAGGACCAGGAGACGCCCCCATCATCCTCCAACTCTCCCAGCCAGTTGTTGCTCTTTCATTTTCGCATTTAAAAAAGTTTTTAACAAGCCACAGCCGTCGCCTGTTACACTCGCTGGCTGGGAATGTCCTGTAATAATAAGCCAAGAGGGGTATGCACGAATATAGGGGATTAGAGGTACTCTTCTATTTTATATATGATTCATTTTGTGATATAAGCAAGTTTGGAAATTAAATAACAACGACTTTGGTGCTCGGAAAACTTCAATTTGTTCATGAATTATCACTCAGGAGTTACGAAAACGTGTCAGTATGGAAAGTTAAATTCGTGCTAAGCTAATGTCATGAGAAATGATTAGTACAATTTTTAAGATACTTTTAGATGAATTTTTCATTATACATTTGTAAAGAACACAAAAAAACCTTATAGGTTTATGACATAAAGCATTTGTTTTCAGGAGTTACGAATATGTGTCATGATGGGAAGTTAAATTCGTGCCAAGCTAGGAAAATTCATGAGAAATCATTTGTAAAATTTGTAAGATACTTTTAGATGAATTTTTTATCACAAAAAAAATCACTTATAAGGTTATGACACTGTACAGTACTTTCCTTAGATGACACTTTTAATGAGCCAAAATAATGCAAATTTAAAACTGAAGGTATGCCATTCTCCTATACCTATTCATATGTACATTACTCCTGCGGCATTCATTTGCGTTCTTTCCGCTTTTTTCCGCGTTGGTCCATGTTGGATTTGTGGCATTTCTGTCGTATTTTTTATTGTTCTTTCATTTCGTTGTAAAAATATATAAAGTTTTCAACTGTCGCCAAAGGAATATATGTGAGTGAAGGGGATGCGGGAGTGTTGATTTGCATTTTTTGGCAGCCACTGTTGTTTTTTTGGGCGAGGCAGAGGGAGATGATTTTTGCGACAAAGTTGAAATTAGATTATGCTAATTAAGGCGTTGGCCGTCCCTGCCACAGAATTCCGTTGATTTCCAACGCCACTGATTGATGCTGGACAGGAGGCAGGAGACGAAACCGAGAGCTTTAATTGCCAGTTTCGAGGAAGGACGGAGGTGGTGGTTGCCAGGCATTTTAATATTCAATCAGCAGCTGTCGGCCAACTTTTTTTTATGGCCCACGCCCAAGTTTTGCGCAAAACTTTTACAGCTGCGATGGAGGAGGAGATGTTGATGGGAACTAACAACGGCACTGAGATTGCGGCTGAGACTGGGCGAGGATTAATGCGCCAAGTGCAGTCCGACTTTTGTTTGTCTTTCGTCTGGGGATAAGCTGAAAACTAACTTTTGCATAATTCCAGCCGAGCGAAGAGCTTTATGCCGCTCCTCAGGCTTTGCAAACAGCAGCAGCGGCAATTAAAACCGGGCCCCTGGCTCACCATCCATTCAACCCAATCCAAGGCCGCTCCCAGCTGATTGATGTCCCATCGTCATCGAAGCCACCCCCTGGCAGGGCAACCCTTGCAAGCAACACACACACTTAACTGGCACTTGGGCCTGGGCAACCTTATAACATAATTACAGCATATCAAACAACGATAAGTCGACCACTCCAACCCATCCACCCCAGCCACTGCCCTCCTGCGGGAGTTCATCTCGGCTATCAACCCTCTCGGTACCACCAGGTGTGTGTGTGTGTGAGTGTGTGTGTGTGTACAACCCCGAACGGAGTCGGGGTTCGCGTTCTGGCAAGAGTTCAGGTCTGGATATGATCTGGTTAAGGCTTACGCTCTTTTGGCGCCCAACGTGGGGCATTTATTTAATTAATTTTATAATTTTTTGACAATTATGAACTTTCATAAGTCATTATATCATTAAAGCGATTGTTTAAAATTTGTATTCAGGAAAACAAAGAAAATAAATTAAAATTAGAGATATTATTAGTTGGCGCCCAACGTGAGGCATTAGAAAGCCTTAAAATGTGTATAAAAGGTAAAAAATTAAATGTCAATGCTTTAACAGATGATTTTATTATTTTAAATGATACATTTGTAAAATAAATAAAAAATTAAATAATTATATTTGTAAAATAATTAAATAAATAAATAAAAATAGTCTTTTGATTGTCAAACTTACAATATGTGAAAAAACTGCAACAAAAAAAGACTAAACGAATTGGAAAGCCAGCCATAAATTGGCCTGTTATTGGACTCTTACTTAACCCATTCCTATCCTGCTCCTGTCCTGTATTTAACCCATTCCAGTGTGCAAAACGAGCGCACACACGCAGACAGATGAACTTGTTGGTTTGTTGGTGACATTGTCGTTGTGGTGTTAACGTTACAGCGTTTGACTGCGAATTAAAATAATGTGCCACTTGTGGCTATCCCTCTGTGTGCGTGTGTGTCGCTAGACGGACTCGGAGACCCCTGCTCCCAGTCCTGGATCCCTGTCACTGTCCCCGCCTGTTCATGTGTGTCGCCCCGAAAATTTGACAAAATTTCATTTGCAACTTTGGCGTTGGCCAACTCCAAATCGAATTTGATTTGAACCCTTTTTTGGCAGGTTCTCCCTGTGTGTGATCCGAGTTTGGCAAACAGTGAAGTGCAACCCCGGGATGTGGATTTGTGGAGTGCCTTCATTGAGTCCCTGCTGTTGGCTCTATTAAGGGATAGTGCAGGAGATATACTTCCAACAAGATCTTCTGTAATTTTATGTAATTTAAGTCACATCGAAAAAATATATTATAAAGTATGCACTACTATAATGTATATAGTTTTTATAAAGTTAGTTAAATTAAGGGTAAAGTGAGCGGTATACATATTTTATATTTCTTTATATACAAAATAATATCAAGTTGACAACTAAAAACCTATTTTTCCTAGGTTTTCCCTTGCCTTTGGAAAGGTAGATCTAAAATATGAATAATATCATTATAATATCTTTGATATAAGATATCTTTGATATAAGATATCTTAAAGAGAAGATATCTTATAGAGAAGATATCTCATAGAAGTCTCACAATAAAATAGGGCAAGGTTGAGACATCAAACCTGTTCGATAGATTTAGAAAGGAATCCAAGTTTTCCATGTTTTTATAGACAAAAATCGATTTTAAGTCGATAGATTTTGAAAGAAATCAAAGTTTTCCATGTTTTTATATGCAAAAATCGATTTTAAATCGATAAGAATTGATGCTTTTCCAGCTTTATCAAGTGTTCTAACCATTTAGAAAACTTGTTTTGAAGGATAATGGTACATAAGTATTTAAATTAAAATATATATTTAATAGGACTATTCAAATCACAGAGTTTACGTATTGTTGATCTAGAATTTATAATTTTAACTTCCACACAATATTATATGCTTCACTTTGAATCCAGTTGAGAAAGTATTCTTCAAATATCCATTGAAACTCTTTAGATTTTCTAATATTTTTCAAAACACTTTCCTTACACCGATCGTGTAATCAGATGCAATTTCTCACCTATAATTCTCAAGTTGAGATATATGTATTTTCTGGATTTTAAAGTTACTTCACATTCACTTGAAAAAAATATTTAAATAATATTTATTAACCACACGGAGGACACAAGAACTGCCGTCGATGACAGTTAACAATCAAATGAAATGAGTGCCAGCAGAAGCAGCAGCAGCAGCATCAGTAGCAGCAGCAGCATGAAAGCAGAGCAGCACGAAAGCAGAGCAGCAGCAAAGCAGAGCCAACGAGTCCTGAGGCCGAGACAGAAACAGAAGCGGAAAAACAGAGACCGAGAGCCAGGACGATGCAGAGGCAGAGGCGGAGGCAGGGGCGAGAGTTCGGTGCGATTTTAAAATTATGAATTGTTGGAAATGAAGCGAGCCAGAAACCGGTGGGTGGCAGGAGGCAGCATCCGTGAATGCGCCCCAGTCGCTGTGGCATTGGTGGTGCGCATCAGCAGCAGCAGCAGCAGCATCCGCAGCAGCAGCAGCAACAGTGGAAAAGTGTTAATGGAAACCACCCCTTCGGAAAGGTAACAAAAAAGCCTCGAAAAAAAGTAGAGCCAAAGCTAGAAACTCATTCGACATGGAGTTGATCACTTCCAAAGGATCTCTAGCCTTGAGATCAAAGCCAATTAAAGTCAGCTTATAAATATATATTATTTTAAATAAATAAATTGGAGGAGTAATCTCACAATGAGGAAAGGCCTTTTTAGGCAACTATTAATGTTTAACTTGCCACAATCCCTTACTAGGCAAAGAGACACCCACAATTCGCTGTATTCCTCATTCAGACAATATCGTATGTGGAATATATATCTCTATATATGCTCATGCCTAGCTAAATGGTGAAACTTTTAGCCATATTAACCATGGCATGGCTGGGCCTGGGCCCGTTTTCAATTACCATCCGCTGCTGACGATGGAACAATGGGATGCAATCCTTGGCTACGGGCAACGTGTTGCTAGAACGACAGCGCTTATCCATGGGATGTGGTTGCTATTGCTATAATTTCTATTACAATGCGGATGTCCGGATGTGCGGAATATTCGCCTTCTTTGCTTAATTTTTTTGCAGTAGCAGCAGCAGCAGCAGCAGCAGTAGCAGCAGCAGCAGCAGTGGCAAGAGGCACTGACTGTTTGCGACTTCATTAGCGACACCTCCCCGGCAAGCTGTTGCCAAGCAATTGTCTGTATGGAATGCACTGAGCGTAATTATTATATATATTATATATATTGAACTCTAAGATTCCCAAGTGGTTCTAACGCTGCTTAAAAGACACAGCTCTATATGCGAATATTCCTCTTCGAATTTTTCCAAGTGTTCATCTCTGGGAAAGCCAGTAAATGGCTTACTTCTTTAGGAAAATGTTGTATTTAAATTTTCTCAGGTGCATGTATGCATTCCCACCGTTCTTACTCTAAAATTCCCAAGTGGTTCTAGCGCTGGATAAATGAGAATGCTGTTTAAGTGACTTTTCGATAGAATTTTCCCTTGTGCAAAGCCTTGGCCAATGGCACGCGTATGCGGTTCAGAATTCAGGAGCAATAGCATCGGGATGTTCCTCCTTCACTCGCTTGGGATTTCTTTTTGCTGAGAGTTGGGGATTGTTTGAAATAAATACCGCATTTTTTTTCGGCTGTCGTTTTCCTTCCAGTAGTTGTTAGCTGTTGCCACACGTTGGCTGCGGTGCTTTTCGCAACAAAAAAAAATAAAATAAAAGGAAAGCGAGTGCGAGTGTAAAGCTTCCATGGCTGCACATCAAACGTCAGCACGGAAGGAAGCTGTTGCTGTGGCTGTCCGGAGGCTGAGAGCTGGTTTTGGGGCAACCGACATTGTCTAGTGGCTGGAATGGCATCACATTCCCCGAACTGCCTTTCCTCCTCCATCGCAACGAAGGCTGTGAATGTTTACACTTTGGATTTGGTACTGGTCGTCGCACCCTTCCCTGCCACCTTTTTTTTTTTTTGTGGTTTTTTCTTTTTGTTATTGTTAAACCATTACCATTTTTGGTTGGACTCTGCTCGAGATTTAAAATGTATCTCGGTTAACGGTTGTTATGGCAATCCGTCCGACAAAAAGTACGGCATGTAACAGCGGCTGTTGCAGTTGAAAAGGGGCTTCCCCCGAAGGCGAGACTCGAGATTGCCATCACAGGAGTACAGTAGGTACTTTCTGGGCTTATCACATGGAATCTAGATTGTATATTAGTCCTTCGAGCCGGATCAAAATCTAAAGAGGTCCAAAATAGTCTTATCTTTCTAAATATTCGTGTTCGCAAGGCTCGAGATCATAGGAGCACAGTAGATACTTTCACGGCTTATTACTTAGTCCTTCGAGCCGGATCGACATGTAAAGAGGTCCCAAATAATCTTATCTTTCAAACTATTCGTGTTCGCGAGTCTCGAGATTGCCATCACAGGAGTACAGTAGATACTTTCAGGGCTTACCACATAGAAATTAATCTAGATTATATTTTAGTCCTTCGAGCCGGATCGACATGTAAAGAGGTCCCAAATAATCTTATTTTTCTAAATATTCGTGTTCGCCTGAAAAGCTGGAGATTTAAAATTCCTAGAAAGCGTGCTTCTATAATATCAAATATATCGCAAAAGTCATAATAAATCATTGCTAAGATTTTTCTACGATCATTCAAGGAAGGTCCTTCCATTTCCAACTTAAGCTAAAGTTGCAACGAAAACTACTTAAGTTTGGGGATCTTCTACTCAGTTTGTGGTGTCTCACACATGCCACACAATTTGTGCCACTTTTGTGTGGCGCATCCATTTCCGCTTGGGCGGCACCGCACAACCACACCCTCTCCGAGGCCTCTCCAAACCACTCGCTGGCCATATTATCCTTGCTTTTATTGTGATTTTTTTCACATTTCACTCGAGCGTTGATTGAAATGTTCAACGAACGTACATCTCTGCATGTGTGTGTGTGTGTGCAGACAGACAGGGATGGCCACGCTGTGGGTGGTGGGTGCACGGAAAAAGAATTCGAAGAGGGTTTTATATTTTTCATTTCAATTATCTTATTTATTTAATCTTGTTAAAGATGTAGTAGTAGAGAGAGAGAAGTGTTTCCAAGCTTTATTTTTTAAGATAAAACCAAGATAATGCCGAACGGCCATATATTTGAATTGCAATATGCAAGCAATTTTTCAGCAAGCCACAAAAATATATTTTTAAAAAATAGAATGCACTTCTATGTGTGTAGACAGACTTTTTTTTTGTCAGTGTGTGGGCTCGTTTTGTTTGTTTGCATGTAAATTGCAATGTGCCGTCGTTGTCGTTGGGTGTACGTGTACCCAAACCTCCGTCCGCACTCAATTTTTTAGATTTTAAACTTTGTTTCTTGTCTTTTTTGTTAAATGTTTACCGCTGTCGCCTCACCACCTCCCCCCCCCGCTGATTGTCATTTGCTTTTAGCGGCACACCACCCTCCATTATGAGTGGCCTGTGTGGTTGGGTTCGGGTGGCACGTCCATCATCCATTCCATCCATCCATCCATCAAGGACAATCAAGGCAGACGTTCGCGAGCCTTTCGTGGGTTTGATTTTTTCTTTTCTGCAAGAATTCAGTTTCCTTTTTATTCTCAATTTCAATTTCCTAAAATTTTGGGCAACGATTCGGCTAATGAATTAGTGAGGGCTGGTCTTTATTTTTTAATTAAATTAACATTTTATTCCCCGTTTTTTGGATTTAGAAAGCTGATTTTTAGCTTGAGCTTCTTGTTTATTTCTTTGCATTATACACAAAGAGTCTTACCAATTATTATTCTCTATGATTAATTGCAAATATTTTAGTTTTAAAAATATTTGTTATAAATATTTGAATTAAAAAAAGGAACCTAATCCTGATAAAGTCCAATCCTTTGCTTCCAAGTAGATGCGATGCCGGGGCATTATGCCCTGACAATGTGAACAATCTTGAGCAGCTTAAGTGCCGCTGGCGTCGGATTTGCCAAATATCCGCCAGAGAAAAAGGAGGCACAAGGAGAGGAGTCCGCCCGCCTGAGAAAAGGAGGAAAAGGACAGGAGCCCGCCCGAGCAGGATACATTTCCATAGCCATTTCCATGCACTCACGCAGACTGTAATCGCTTTACGTGCGCTTTGTTGACAATTGTCAAGTGGCATTGGGGGAAAATGCGACGGGGAAAAGTCGGGAAAATGGTATGGAGGATGGAATGTTAGAGGAACATCATTGACGCCACATGTTGCCGGCGACAGATGCGTTGGATTGCAAATTGTCCCAGGTAAGGTGGGTGTGTGTGTGTGTCCCCCACACAACATACACAACAATACAAAATTGTCAGAAAATCAGATTCAAAATCGAAATAATATAAATTCATTTAAAGATAGATTCGAGTCGCTGTGGATTTGAAATCACTATAAATGCGCTCTAAAAGTATGCTACAAAATGTTGTACCTGATAAGGGAGCAGCATTTATAAATAATTGCCTATTTTTAGTCACTTTTCTAATTAATTTTTAATGAATTACATCCAATTTTTCGCTCTGAATGGCGATTTTTGTCGCCAACCGAAAAATAGCTTCCATACTGCAAAACAAATGTATGGCCGTTCGGCATCTTTGCTAAAACTCAATCAAGTCTTCACTCAATTCAACTTTTTTTTAGCACCCAATTATTAATAGAAGCACTCCCAGAATAAAATCCATATTAAATCAATTTACATACATTTTATCATCATTTTTTTCTGGCCGTGCATGGCTCTTATTTCGCTTTTCAATTTATTGAGACATTTCGGATTGTCAGTCGGTAAATTTACAACTTGAGATATTTCCCCCCCTTTTTTGGGGGGCCAAATGGGAAAATTGTTCAATGGCAAAAGCAAACACAACAAATAGGTAAACAAAATACTTACACTGAGTATTTTGCGACACTTTCCTTGCGTGTCAATTACGCAAATTGTGGAATTGTGCAAAAGCAATTTGCAGCCAAATCACAGGCATAAGCTGACTGTTTCTTACTTTCAAAATATTTGTCTTGCCTTCAGATTCAGCCAACCACGCCCCAAAAAATATATATACATACATACATATGTATGTATGAAAAAAAAAAAGAAAGGAAACTGACCAATGGCAGGCAAGCGCTTAGGAAAACTTTCGTGTTTTAGTTGGCGCTTCTGTCGCCGTTCGTTTCCTTTCGTTAGTTTCACTCCACCCACTCGGCGTGGCGCCACAAAAAGGTATGCAAAGAGTCCTCCCTATGAGATGCGAGCCCCAAAAAGGGGAGGGGTCTTAAATACGAAAAAACAAGAGGAACAAATCAGAGTTATTTTCCATAATTTTAATCGGTTTTTCATGTATTTTCAGGCAATTCTATGGATTTGAATGAATCCCTTTTTTAAATGCTTATTGCTTTTTTGTCAGTTTTTACCTATGTTTTATCTGTAGAAAATAATAATAAAAACTCTGTTGAGCACAAATGCATTTGAGGAATCATTTTTTTATATAAAATACAAACATTTTAATGTATTTTCTCAAAAATAATTATATATTACTATATTTAATTATATTTATATTGAAACTAAAGGTTTTCATATTATTAAAAGTACGGAAAATTACAGAAATCTAGTTGTTTTTAAACGCCGGAGATTAGGTTGAATGAAGACATCCATTTGGAATTCATGGATCCGCCTTTGGTAGCGGAAATTCAAATTTAAATTTAAATTCTGAAGAATGAATATGGCACGCCATCTGGATGTCAATAATTAAGGATTTTGTTCAGCCAAGTTCCCTTTTGACCAATGTTACCCATTTTTTGCCGTTACGTTTTTGTTACGTCTTGTTCATGTGGTGTGACCAGCTGCCGTGGAGGAGAAAATCCGGCCATCCGGTTGCCTCTGAGAGGAGAGAGATCCTCTCTTGCCAGTTGACATACGTGCACCTCCCCCCTCATCACCAATTTGAAAACGAATTTCTTCCCAGAGATGTGTATTATATGTGGACTTGATGTGGGACTA
>JAEIIF010050948.1:0-10066 GCA_018874455.1 Drosophila trapezifrons
TGCAAACTGCAAGGGTATACAAACTTCGGTTTACCGAAGTTAGCTTCCTTTCTTGTTCTGCCTGTTTCATTCATCATTCTCGGTTGGCACTAAGTTATTATTCCCTAGTACTTTACGGGAACTGGGTACAAATACCAATTTTGACAGTGAGCTATTATTTTAATATTCTAACAATTCTGACTCTCATCGAATCCATTCGGGTATGCGTAATACAGTTTCTCTCAATTTTTCTATAGCATGCTGCTCGGCCACGTGTTTACTGATAGAATAGGTCGGCTTTACACAATCTTACGAGAATATTATAGTCGAAAAAGGAAACATATATGTTCAATATAATGCTCCGGTAAATCACAACTAGGGCTTTAAAATGGTCAGTTTCTAAGGCTTGGGACTGAGCTCAATTATATCAGGTTATTTCACAAACTTTTCCCAACGGATCCCTATATCCATGATTAATGACATAAGCCAGCTATAGAGTCGTGCTCGCGGCGTCGTATGTCCCTCCGCGATGCAAGTAATGCTGCATACTTGGCGGCACATCGCTGACATTTTAATGGAAATTGAAAACTATGCAATCGTTGCAGAAAGTCACGCAGTCACGCTGGTCCAGACCCCCGAGCCCCACTGCATCTCTATCGCCATCTGCATGTGGAGTCGCTTAGTTGGAATATCTCGGCACACACTGCAGTTTACATATGTAAGATGGCGCGTGTGCGTCTGTGCGGTATGAGTATGCAAGTAATCCGGCGTGCGGCATGAGCACATCATTAACATTTAAGCACGTGAGTCGGAGAGCGCTTAGTCATATGCAGCTGCCAGACACATATACAGATGTGGGCCGTATGCTATTCGGCCGTTCAGAGTCTCATCAAAATCATCCGAAGGGATTCATGCGAAAATTAAGTGCATAGGATTAGGACAAAACTATCCATGGAATTTTTTAAATTTCAACCCGTACTCCGATGCATGCAGCGGCATCCGATACAGCGTTCGAGGTAAAAATAAATGATTTATTGACTTTTTCGATTTAATTCTTTTAGGTTTATGTTGTCTGGCAGTCGGAAAAGTCCCTGGGAATGCCGGATTGCAGCACAATAAAAAATGCATGTAAATATGGCAGTTGCGTCTGACTGCGTTAACTCATCATCGTTATCATAGTTATCATTGCCATAATCGTTATCATCGCTATCATCATCGCGGGAAACAGCTCGCAGCCATTACCAACAGCAGCTGGCGCCAGAAGCCGCTGGCTGTGAATTCGTTTATGCGCGGAATTAATATGAAACTGCGCCGGAACCTCTCCAAGCAGATGTCTTCGGGGGCAGGAGAGTGGCCAAATGGCGTAAAAATGGCACAATGGGATTTACCCCCTTGTTTATATGCCCGTAATGCTTTACTTTTTCAAATTGATTAGGGCGGATGAACCGTTTGGGACCCACTTCGAAATCATTGCGCCCACGTAAACTCAATTGATTAGCATTGATTTGAAGTTAATGAGCACTCAATTTGGCCGCTGTTGTCTGGCCCTCGTTTACAGCCCACCTCTGCCTCCACTTGTACCTTTCTTCCACGTCCACTTCCACTTCCACCTTCACCCCAGCCCAAACCCAACTCAGCTCGACGGGATTCCGAACGCGTGCCGCAAAGTATGCAATGCCCTGCTGCCCACTCCAGCACGCTTTGCGGCCGCGGAGCAAATTAATTAAAAATACTAAGGCCATAGCCAGGGCCCAGCCAGACCGACCCACGCTCCTCAATCGGTACAGCGACTACAACAAAGCAGGAAATTCTATTTCAATTAGTGGCAAAAATTGCAAAAAGCTGTGCAAACAAAAGATTTTCCCCAGCAACAGCAACTGCGATGGAAACACCAAACAAAGGACAAGTAAAAATGGGCGTGGAAAGCATGTAGACCTTCCCCTCCTGCACAGGAAAAAATAAGCTACAAGATAGAAAACAATATTCCTGTCATATTTCTAAGAATATGTATTTTTAGATATTCTTATAATACAAGAACATAAAGGTTTTGTTTGATTTATACTTAATACGGACATGTCGCCTTCACTGCCTGATAACTTCTGAACAAAATTACAATATAAATTATCTAAGGCATAATTAGAATTCTTAGATCACTCATATTACTTATACCTGAATATTCACAGGTATCAAATTGAAATCCAAAATATATCACATGTAACGCATTCGTCTACCATTCATGATATTTCTCCTTGTGGAATCGCGAATTCAGGCAGGACAGACGCAGTGAGCCTAAGTGTGCATCCGGACAAACCAAGTATGTGTACTCACCTGGAACCGATGACTCTCTTTGCCTGCTCGCCATCAGTCTCTTCCGGTCGGCCGGGGGACCCCGGGTGAGTGGCTGTGGCCAGAGTGTGATGTGGCCCCAGCTCCTCCAACGGAGGGGGCGAGTCGTAGACAAAGGCCGGCTGCAGAGGGACGGACTGGCTCCGCTGGCTGGATGTCGTCGAGGTGGTCACATAGGTGACCAGCGGCTGCTCGGACTGGCTATTTGGATAGGCCAGCGTGGCCGTGGCCAGAGTAAGCCAGGCCCAGGCCCAAGGTTCGAGCCGGAGCCGTAACAGTTGGAGGCTGCGCGGCGGGCGCATGGTGGAGCCGTCCTAGCGCGAATCCTTGGCGCTTCGTGTGTTGAGCGGGTGCTTGTTTTTACTTTGGCCTCGGACTAATCTTAAAGTTGTTTTTCTCTCCCTTTTGCTGTCGGGAGGTCAGGACCTTTGGCTCACTGAGCCCGTTTGGCGCTTAATGTCGAAGGACGCTGGGTAAACATCAAGCGAGGGCTGCAAAGTGAAATGAAAAGCTAATTAATGCAATGTTAATGGAGGCGAGCGAGGAGAATGCCACTGGAGCATTTGCATAAAGTGGGGAATGCTTTAAGAAACTTGCGAAACTTTAGGCGGCGCTGCAGGAGGTGCATCGTGCTTTCAGGCCCTGTCATAATCAGACGTTCTGGCAGCAGGCAAATTGCCAGGCACCTGAAACCCGGCACGCTAATGCGCCTGTAATTATGCTAATAATAACGAGCAGCCACATGAGAGGAGCGTGAGTGGTAGCGGCCGGGGAGGTAATGCCATTGGAGGCGGCGTCTTTGCAGTAAAGCATGCTTTCAGTGACCTGCCCTAAGTGCCAGGCAATTTGGTATTAAGGCCGGGTATGTGCGGCATTCCCGCTCCCCGAGAGCAGCCGCGTGCATTATGACTTGCAGATAGCACCTGGTCGAATTTAGAGATCCGTAATAACTCAGGGCGGCCGTTGAGCTGGCCTACGTGACTGTGGGCGGGCCCCTTCCTCGGTGTCGTATGCTCCTTTTTGTTTTCATCCTACGATGTCGCCTGTCACTTGCTATCAGCATCAGAAATCTGTGCAAATACTTGGCAGCCATTTTGACAGTTTTGCCTGCCTGGCGCTGTGCCACTAAGCCTGTGCCGAGCATGCGTGTGTGCGATAACGCAAATGAATTGTCAATGTCGCGGCTCGAGGGAAGACAACGAACGGCAAACAGGCAATATGTTAATAAGCACAATGGCCAAGAGTGAAAGAATGCGCTGACAACTTAAAGCCGGAGCTGTCAAAACGTTAGCAAAGAGAATCGCACCCCCGTCGCCCCCTCCGCGCTCTCACACACGGCCACCCCTTTATGGCTCCCCTCGTGAACCCAAAAAGTCGCACCACATCACGTACGAACACCAACACAGACATTGACGGCAGTCCGTACACATACGGCGGATTGCTAAACGATTCCTGGTCAATGTGGAAAAAATCGGGCATAACATACGAGTATATAGCGAGGCAAACCCATAAAAATATGCTCGCTGACTGGCTGCTGACGGCATTGGCACTTGTGGTCGTATTTTTGATTTTCTCCGTTCGTTTTATGACCACATAGCAACGGGAAAAATACAGAAAAATTAACATAAATTGGGCGTTAAATATTTCAGCATAATGTACGCTTCGCAGCGACCGCCATCCCATGGATGTCGGCGACAAAGGACTCGTCACGGCCATAAGTTGCCAATTGATTTGTAACGCAAAATTACGATTGTCAGCGCTCCTTCGCAGTGAGTGGGAGTCTGTGGTGGAGAGGCCCGGCAGACATTGAGATGTAAATGAAACGCCGGCCCTGAAGAGTGGCTTACCCTTTGGGATTCGGGTGCCGAGAGCCAGGAACCGGGAGCCGAGGCAGAGTCCGAGATGTTAACTGAGGTGCTCTGCTTGAGCAGACTGGTCGGACTGTCATTGTCTGGGCGACAATGATGCCGAGTGACATGACAAGTGGACGACAAACACACCGGCACACACTTACGTAACCTACAGAATGTCACAAAGGGTGGCCTCTCCCACACATAAGCAGCGAGGCCCGAAGATTGTTCAGGACCCAATACAGTTTCAGGTTCAGTTTAAGCTTCAGGTTCGACCAAGATTGAACCTGACAGCTGTAGAGACAAGCAAACGAATCGAAATGAAAAGAAATGCGACCGCATACAGACTGGACGTTTGTCTAAACAAATCACCAAGACACATGCAAATAGTCCTGGGGGGAGGTACTGACAATAAATCAAACGCCAAAAGGTGAATTAAGCCAAAATATCTTTTTAAGGCGAGGGGCTGACAGGTTCCGTTAAGAGCATGTGCCCAAGGCACATCTGCTATCCCGGAAATCATTTTTTCTAATTTTGAAGCTTGGTACTTTTATATCTAGTACTATAAAACAATGTTATCTGCTTTAATATACATTTTACTATTCAATAAACTAACAAATATTTCTATCAAATAAATGTTTTTGAGAAGCACTCGCAATTTGTGCTTTTTATTAAAATTATTGCTTTGTAACTCTTACTGCGCTAGTGCGAAGCCTATTTCGCGCAATACAGGGAAAAGTTGTATATAAAAATTAATTAAATGTATTTGCTGGCACATGAAACCTTACTTTATTAATTAGGTTAACGAATTAAATAAACTGTGACTTCAGTTTGTTTACATTACAACCAAATTTACTGAAAAGGTCAGAGAGATCCCCTTGGAGTGATGCCGTAGTCACTGCGCTGGTGTAGAAGTTTATCTATTAATATTATTTCAAGATAACATTGTTTCATTATTTCATTATTCATAAGCAGGGACTCATTTTAAATTATCCTATTCAAGAATTCATAGCATAAATATAGTCAAACACTTCCCAGTCCTGCTTCAAATAATTCCACTTTTCGAGCTATTAATTCCTCGAAATTAGGTTTGAATGCTAAATACAGGTCGTAGGACTCTCATCCACAAATAAAATATTTGCTTTTAAGGTCATGGGAAACGGAAATCCACTTAAGTCTGTTGAGACCAGTAAAGGACAAACTGAGATATATGTTTGCCAACTTGCGTGTGACAAAAATACCCGGCGAAATTGGTTTTAAGGCCCCAGGATCAACAAAAAATAAAGTAGACAAACGGTCAGCAAATGAGCCACTCACACAGCTACAAGACTTGGGTTCCAGTGTGTGGGTACGCAGTAAAAGTTAAGCAGAGTTTGCAACGTCCACAGCGACCGCCGAAAATGTGTCACGTTTTGTGGGTTTGTAGAAAGTTAAGATTTTGTACCAAGGCGAAACTTATTTTGGTGTGTTTCTTGCTTGTTAGCCATTGATTTTTTTATTGGATTCATTATGCGCTGTACACACAGCGAGACTTTGGCCCAATCAGTTATCGTTTGCAGCTAGGAAATTAAGGAAAATCGCATTACAGCGCCCAGCGTCTAATCAAGGTCGCTGCCGACTAGAAACCGCATGAGTACTAGACAGCCGAGTGGCTGTTCAGCCGCGAGATTCGCACTCGTCGCTCACTGTATCTGCAATCTGTTGAGTCTGATTTCTGTTTCATTGCTTTTCCCTCGGAGGAAGCGCAGCCAAGTGTTGGCCGACATTTACACGCTGCTTCCGCTGGCAGAACCTTGCCTTTAGGCTCCAGTCTTTGTCTTTAGCCAGGCAAGCTTCAGCCGGCAGCTCCGAGACTCTCCAGGACCCTCCACGACCCTTCAGGGCTCGCACTTTCGCACTTTACGCTCTCGCGAGTCCCGCTGCGGATTGGTGTTCGCTACACTAACAAAAGTTTATCGCTCTGCTTCCGTTTCCGTTACGTTACGTATACGCTCCCCGAGCGTAACCTCCCGATGTGCTCATAAGATGTAATTTCAGCCGCTGCCCCTGCTCCCTGCTCCCTGCTCCCTGCCGTATGGCCATCTTGAAAACTTTCTTTCTCGTGCACAGAACATTTGATTTTATTTATTTATTTCGATTTGCGCTTTTCTTTGCAGCACACACACTAAACACCCGCACACACTTTGGGCTGTTGTTCTTCCTTGCCTTGCGTCCTGGCCAACATAACGATTTCCTTCCTCCTGCTCACAGTGGGTCTAGCCCAGCAGCCGGTATACGATTTCAAATTTTAAACGTATTTATTGCCGCTTCCCCTTCCACGATCCTAGTGATACAAGTTTATATGCTTCTCGAAATACATTGACGGCGCACCATATATAAAATCTTATAGCTTACAAAATCAAGGTGTTCATATAGACAGACATAAAAACATATAGAATAAATTTTTAAGACGATGCACTAGGTTGATAATGAAAGTCTAGAAGAATATAGAAGAATATTTAACAGACTATAAATAAAAAAAGTCTAGCTGCCGCAAATTAGTTGACTTTTTCCGTCAAGCTTGCCATATTAATTCACTTAGAAATGATGTGCGATAAAATGAAGGGCCTACAAATTCGGATTTATGGGAAATCCACAAAATATACGAGCCCTAGTCAATGCTGGGCACTTTGACCCAGTGTGCCGTGGTTGGTGCTTATTTCCGTTCCTGGTTCTACTGCTGCCACTGGCAGAGTGCGCCTCTGGCCCGGCTAATGTGCATTTTATTTTCCGCTCTTAGTGCCGCCGGAGCTTAGTCGATTCATTGGCCATTTACTGACTGGCAGTGGCACTTCCGCCCGAGTTCACGTCGGGGATGTGCATGACATATATTGTTTTGGCCAAGATTTCGCACGCCGCAGGAGCTCGATATAATTTTCGGCATTCCATTCCCATCACGTGCATATCTCGCTATGCCAATCTTCATTTGGCTATGAAACTTTTCAGCTGCTGCTCCCCCTAGCCGCCTGTCTATTCTTTCCCCAGCCTGTTATTGTTCGGAGCAGATCGGATTTTGAGAGGACGTAGGTGGACTGTGAGCTCATGCTTGGCAGACCGCGCACAAAGGCTGAGGTGGAATCTGTGGCATGTCTGCCACTGACACCGCACTTCAACATAAATAAATCCCCGGGTCCCTGGTCGGGCTAAGGCGCTCGCAAGTTGGCTTTATAGTTTTTCAAGTTTGTGCGGAGTAACAATAAATGCTTTCCCTGGCATTATTCCACTCCGCACGTGTCGCGCATCGAAGACCCAGATCTTTTTGCCATTGTCATCGCCGGATCTTCTGTTTGTGTATTGAATGGCATTGCCCAGATTCGATCCCAGTCAGGACACGTTCCGGCTGCTTCAGTCCTGGTGTCGAACTGCCAAAGTTATGAGGTCGAGCGTGGGCGGGATTAGGCGACGTGGCGTGCGCCATATACTATATAACTCTTCGGCATTAATTAGCAGAAACTTTGCAAGCCTTCATGCGGCGTATACGTGATTTGTAAATGCAACCTGCAACGCCAGAGCCAGAGGCGCCACTCTTTTTCCGCATTTTGGCAGAAACTGTCTGGCAAGTTTGTGACTGTTGCAATTTATCAAATAGTGCGTGCCCGGCTCGCATTGCATTTCCCCAGGGCAGATCCCGCTCCTGCCAACAACAGGCAGTCATATCAACATTTTAATTAATTACATTAAGGGTCGCCTTAATCGGGAGCTGCATGTGCGGCACAGAGCTTAAAAAAGTGAATAAATCGCTTCAAATTAAGTAAAACAGCAAACAGCTCCTTGCCGCGCTCGCGGTTGCATATTTATTCGGACGCGCATTGATAAAGGCTTAAATGAGAACCGCTAACAGACGACAGGGGAATCAACACCAGGCCGTGCTTAATCCATTACGCAATCGCCTGCCATTATCACATTTGTAATATATTTATTGTAACAGCCAGCATGAGCACCGCCCTGCTCCACATTTGCAGGCCATGAACTGTAATTTATGCTTTAAAGGTGGCCCAGAGCTCCGCCCGCTGCCATAATTATTCCCTCTTTAACGTGGCCCCTTTGCGAGGGTCTCGAAACTCAGCTACTAACAGGAATACCCTTTATGCCCCTGCGCCTTTGAATTCCACATGGCTGACCTTTTGCGCTTGACCACTCCGTTCCGGGCAGTGACATATGGAAATGCCAGTGCCCGAGGAGCCCGAACAAGCAAAGCGAGTCTCCTGGCAAACACTTTGATTTCGTACAAATTTTGCACAACAGCAAATTTTTCAATTTATAATCAAAACAAGTGAGTGGAGCGGAGTGGACTGCAGTGGAGTCGAGGAATCCTCATGTCTGCCGTCTAGTTGTGGCTGATTAGAACGACCCTTAAAAGCGGCCTCCCATCCCGCATTGCCCTGCACCCTGCGTCCTGGGCACATTCAATCATCAGGCATTCAAGCATTCATTCATTCATTCCCGGACTTTGTAGTCAACAAACTGTAAAAAAAGGCCTTGAAAGGTGCACAAAATCCTTTTACACAGTTCCGTACAAAAAGGCGTCGTATCCTTTCATGCCCAACTGCGTTTTCTTCGGTCAGTGTTCGTGGCCGCTGTCGAGCTTGTGTGTGAAAGGATTAAGCTCCCCTGGGCTGGTTTACGTCGAGAGTTACCCCTTTCCGGTCCCAGCTCGCTCTATTCCTATCCTGCTGCGTCACTCTCTGAGCGAAGATGGACCTCACACGCGGCACCCTCATGTTCGTTATATCCGTGTCCTTTTGAGTTATGACTTGCACAATCACTCGCCTTGTTTTATCAGCCGGCCGTAATTGCCGGCCTTCTGTAGTAACTCAACGTGGCCATGGTTAGTGCGACGGTCCCGGACTGATTATTGGGCGCCGTGAGTTAGCTACTTCCAGTGCATTAGTCATGTTAATTAACCCTAGGCGAGGGGCTTTTCATAATATAGTAGCCCGAATTACTTTGGTACTTTAGGCCGGGCCCAAGCCCAAATAGAGCCAAATCTATTATTTAATTGCATTTTAAATTCACCAGCGGCCACGGCAGAGGCAGTCGCCTGCTGTGAAAAATGTGCTTCACTTGCTCCAGCGGCTGTCAGCCAGGCAGCAGGGTACACGGATAGGGCGAGAGATAGGTGGGGGCTGTCCGGACTGCAAACAAATCCAATGCAAAGGAGCCCTGGCTTCCGGCCTGGCCAGCTGGCGTGCGAGCGGGCGGTAGTTTCGGAGCCAAGCATAGGTGGCTTACACCCAGTCTGTGAAACATTTTTCATGCGGATCTGCTGGTCAAGTCGGAGTCCGAGCCGGAATTCGGGCCCGGTCCTGGCAAAGGCAGTTAGACGCGTGCGCTTCAGATAAGATTCTATTGCTTTCACAGCTATCGCTGCCACAGAGTCGGGCTCAGCCGGAGGCAGGAGAACTGGGTTGACAAATACCCAGGGGTGCTCTTCGCCCCGCTCTGCTTTGGCACAGATACAGATATGCGAGGCTGTGCAAAAACGGCCTAGGTAACGATGCCAAATGTGCGGACAGTTATGAAGATTTGTGGCATGGGCATATGTAGAGTTCAGCCCAAGACGGGACGGCGATAGCGAAGTGATAAGTTGGCCTGCCTGACGAGGAGGAAACAGTAATAACGCCAGCGTCGGGCTTGTCGAATCGGTATCATAATCAATATAATAAATGATATAGTTATTAGGCCAGAAGCAGAGTTTGTGTGTTTTATAGGGCACTGAGAATCAAGCATTAAAATATGTGTTTGAGATAAGATTCCAAAGTCTGAAAAGCAACAAATTCAATGAAGAATACGGTTGGTAAAAAAATCGATGGTACTATCGATAGTATCGATGGTCGAAAAATGTAGCAAAC
>JAEIIF010050950.1:0-14467 GCA_018874455.1 Drosophila trapezifrons
ACCATTGAATATAGTTCATGTAGCAGCTCTCTTTTTCTCTGCGGGCCACGTCCAGGTCCAGGTCCAAGCACCTGTCCTGTCCAGGCATAGAGCCAGGCGGTCTGCGATCTGCGGTCTGCAATCTTCGGCGGGTCTTCAGGTCTGCTCTCCACTCTGCACACTCCACTCCCCACACAGTACACTGTCCGGTGTCCAGTGTCCAGTGTCCGGATCCCGGCGAGAGATCTGCGATCCGCACACTCACCTGGGCAGCCGAACTGCAACTTGCAGGTGTTTTGTTTGTTTGCTACTTGATTATGCTGCCGTCTGGCGTGGCACTGCCTGCATAATAATAATCCGGCAATTAAAATATGATCGCATAATAACTCGACACTCGTGCGTCTGGCCGTGATTTATGGTTCAGCTTTCGGCTTATTTATAGAGATGGTCCAGCTAGAGTCTTCGTCCCCCGACTCCCGTTCCCCGCAGAGGCCGAAGAACCGAAGAACGGAGGAATTCTTCCAGTGGGGTAACTACTTTTTCCGCCGCTCGCCGCATACCTTTGCATTCGCTTAAAGGTAAATTGCTGTCGCCAAGCGCCAGACGCTGTGGTATCCCCTCGAAGCCGCCGCCGCCGCCGCCACTTGACAACCCCCTTTTGAGCCCCCTTTTATTTTTTTCTTTCTAAACAAGCCGGCTTGGCTCGTTTCGTTTTGGCAAAACCCAAAACAGAAGACCGAAGACTCGGTCGAGCCAGCGAGCGATAGGATAGGAGACAAGCAAAAAAAATTAAAAAGACTGAGAAGCAAAAAGCAAAACATTTGATACGCTCCCCCTCCGGGGAACCCCCTTCGAGGCCCGCCGCCTGTGACACGGCCTGTCCGACTGTTGCTTCTAATAAATAATTTTAAATGCTGACTACAAAACGAAGCCGGGCGAGCGAAGTGAAGTTTAAGTGTAACCCAATAGCCAAGTCGCGTTCTTAATTGCCTGCGTGGGATGTGGGGCTGTGGGACATGTTGCTCCAGTGCCGAGTCTCCGAGTCTCAGTCTCTGTTTCTGTTTCTGTGATGTGGATGTTGCTTTGCTGCTGCTGCTGCTGCAGCTGTGCAAAGTGGGCCAAGTGCCCACTCCGGTGGGTCCAAAGTCTTGACACGCATTTGGGGGTAGTTTCCAATAAGTGTCTCTCTGCCAGCCTCTGTTTCCCATTTTCATTTCCACTTCCATAGGGTCAGTTTCACAGGCTGAGAACATGGAAGGCCAGACCTATCATCAGGAGATTATAATAGAGGATACAAGAGTCTTGAAAGTCCCTAGAAACGAGTTATTTCTCCTATTTAAATAAGTTTCGAATCAAACTTTGAATAAGTTAAAAAGTAGCCCAGCAAAGTCTCGTTTTTATGGACTTTGTTCCAACACTTCTGTGGAAAAGTCCATATCCATTTCCCCCTTGGCTGGATGGATGGCTTATGACGTCAGCCTCTTTGTCGCCATATGCCCCTGTGTGTGTGATGTGAGAAAAAGCATGCGTCATCGCAGCTTTTCTCTGTATGTCGATTGCAATTTCACCAGCCCCCAGACGACGACGTCGATTTAGAGGGAATCCGGGGGCCCCAGGGATGGCAGATGGGGGTAGTTCTGCTAGTTCTGCGTCACACACACACTCGATGATAATTTCGCCATGACACGCAAAACACAAACACCTAAGCACACAGAACGTACCCTTTTGTTGCTCGCGCACAATACTATACAATCAGAGAAACTAATTAATATTTGCCGAACAATACACGGCTAATAAAAATTCCGCTGATAAGATATTAAAAATAGACATTCAGCCCCGTGTACTCCCTCCCATTCATATCTCGATGAGCTCGCAGTGCTCATGGTGGTTGTGCCAGACTAAACGGCGTGTTCTCCGCCGATTAGTGGAGTATTTCAGGGGGGGCTATAAAAATATACACATATAGTCTGGGCAGGGATTGCAAAAATCAGGGAACATAACTCCCACAAAATGGGGGAGTTTCTGTTGGTTACAAACAGCAATTTGTGGGATTAACCACTCGGGAAACAACATAAGTGTAACTGGATGATTTGCCTTGAGAAACTTCTTGAAATCAATTTTGTAGCCTCGTTTTTATCTGAGTCTTTTATTTTACAAGCCATAATATGTAAGGGTTATCTTTGATAATAATAATTCGGAATTATTAGGGGCATTAAATAATGTAATTAAATTGTCTTACAGAAAATGCTTAGAGATTTCAGTTTTAATTATTCCCCCTAGTATAGGGTGTAAACCATGTATATTTCAGAAACAAACTTTTATTTATTGATATTTCCCTGCCATTCTCTGTAAAAGATTTCAAGAAACAAAGCAAAAAACTTGATTGAAAACTTAAGCCAAACTTTAGCCGCATTCCAAGTTGGTCAAAGAAAATCCAAACGGAAGGAAGCATGGAAGGGAAATCAAAGTTTTCAGACTATATTTTTCCTCGCAAAGCAAACAAAAAATAAATATAGAAACCCGTAACTTCCCCTACTGCTTTGGTGTGGACAGAAATAAACTAGATTACTAATACGCCGTGTTGTGCCACATTGCGCTCGGGTTATTTACAGTCGGCAATTGCAACAATTTACTCAGTGCTGCCAGACAAAATGGCGGCAATGCCACAACGCCAGTGTGTGTGCCTTAGTGTCTGAGTGTGTGTGTGTGTGTGTTTGCAACCTCGCTGACAGCATTTGGTGCGTGCCATTTAACTTGACAAGCTCATTTGTTGCAGCTACACAGCCAAATGTGTGTACTGCGCTGCGTGTACATACATATGCCAAGCTGGCAAAAAACGAACATTTGTTTACAATATTTATTTATTTACTAACATTCTTATTGCCCTGGCAGGCAGTCCGACAATGTCAGCCGCATTTTGGCAGCGAATCCAGCGGTTCACGGAGAACAAACAATTTCAATTGTCGGTGATAAACACTCGGAAAAAACAACTATCATGAATGGTACTTTTTAAATCATAAATAGGAAATAATTATTATAAAAATTTTGCCTTGTTCTTTTACATTAAAGATTCAATAGTTATTGATTACGAAAACATTTTCAAAGGGTTGTCCACCTTTAAGACCAGTTTTCTTAGTTTTTCTCGATTAATGGAGAGTATTTCTCAAAAACCACAGAGCCCATAAGATAAAATACCATCTAAAATCTAGATACATAATTTTCAGAGTGTAGATACATAAATTCGAGCTCGTTGTATACATATATCTCCAGGCAGGGGGGATCTGGCTAGCTGGATATCTGGTAATGGGAGTAGTGAGGCCGTAAAGCACCTTGATAACAACGCTCGTGTGGCGCTTGGCTCGGCCAAACCATAAATCCCATAAATCCAAAGTCCGACGAGTTATTTCCCTCTTTTGTGGAACTGTGAGTGCCAGAGGGCTTAGATGAGCAATTTGTAGTCGCAATTTCACACAAATTATGCAGATGGCTCAGAGTTTTTCTCTAGACTGCTCCATCGCTCATTTGTATGTAAATGTATTAATGTGCATTTATGTATTTCCTATGCAAAATCCATGAAATTTTGTAAAAAAAAAAAAAGAAACAACGAAACAGCGGGTTGCCCATAAAAATGGAAGCAAAATTTGTGATAATCATATGTTAATTTCAAATCAACGCTGACGTTCATGTTGCTGCTGGCACTCCACTCGTAAACAGACTAATTTATATGTGGTAGCGGGCCTACATTTCGGTAAACAAAAGGATAGTAAATGTTTATGAAATACTCTGATGATGTCGCTCAAAAATCTAGGCGGAAAAGTGATTGAGAAAATTCTGCGGAAAGAGAAATTGATTGTGAAGGGTAAGATGGGAATTTATTTGTAAATAAAACATAGGAGGTTCGCTTAATAGAAGGAGTTTAAGATATAATTAAAAGAGGTATCTAAAAATGGTCACTTTGATAGTATAAACAACAGAATTTATACCAAAACTGTCACAGAAAGAAACTCGAATACTTCACACACATTTCCGATTGTGTAACTTCCCCCAACACCGTCACAGATCGATCTGTCCATTGGCTCCGACTTGTCACTAGAATTTGGAGCAGAAGCAGCCGCCGCCGGGATTTGGTCTGGCATTGTTGCCGTAATTGAATTAACACGTACGGGGCAACGTCTGCCTGCGGTCTTTGTGGCAGGTTCAACGTCACGACACGACGTCAGACAAATAAACAAAAGTCCGAACCGAACGAACGAAGCTGATCAAGTGCAACTGCACTGCACAGCTAGTTTTCGTTCCCTTACAGAAAAAAAAAAAGAGCCAAGTTGTCACACAAGAGCCATTCCCACTCCAATTCCCTTTCCCATGCCCAGTCCCAGTCCCAGGCCCCATTGCATGTCAAAGTCGAACACTGAAATCGCAGAGCGAAGATATATGAGCACATCAACGTGAATTAACAGACACATTAAGCGATAGCCGATCGCCGAACAGAGAACACGAGACAACGCGACAGAAACTCTGGCAGCGAGCCCCAGAACGAAAGACTCTGGCAGCGAACCCATAACGAAAGACTCTAGCAACGAACTTGGCTCGAAGACGACCATCCGCGGAAGAGGAAGAAACGGAAGTCCACACACTCCGCACTGAATCACGGCTGAGGAATGTGGAATGCGGAATGTAGTGTGCCATATGCACAATGACGATCGCATCGCTCGCATATAGAGGTAATATTCTTTATGGCCATATCGAATTTCATGCGAAATCATATCGAGCAGAACAAAACGGATCGGAATGGATCCGATCCGATCGGATCGAAACAGAACTGGCTGTGGCGCCCAAGTGTGGCCAGCACCTACCAGCACCTGTTTGCTTTCGACAGACACTCGAAGAACCCCTCCTCACACCTTCCGATCCATGGCACAAAGCAGAACTGAAAATATTCAAACAATTCGCATTTGCGTGCTAATCAATAAATTTGCCTGTGAAAACCATTTTGATTGCTGAAATCAAACGAAACTTGTAAGCGATCGGAGGGGATGGTAAACCGAAGGTGGAATACTCTTTTTGGAGAGTTACAATCGTTGAAATATGTTACAATCTCATTAAATATATCAATATATCATGAGAATCAACAAGAAAACTGCAGGAAACCATATACAATTCAAGAACGGAGTTGCCATTAGTTTTCTGTTGCAAATTAACTTTTTACCAATTTATCTATTATGAAATATAATTTCAAATAAAGTTTAACAACTATATAGTAGATCCTATAAATATCCATCCAATCAATACCCTCTGGAAACACTTTAAAGATAACTATTGTTTATTTTATTAAGTAACAAATAACTCCCAAGTTCGAGTGAATGTAGACCTTTTCCATTTACAATTCGCATTATTCTTCCCCATATACTTGGCTTAATAATTTATAATTGATATCAGCTCTCCGGGAATTTGTTTATTTTGTTTCTCTGGCATTTCGGGGAGATTGTCATTAAACAAATGTGCCAGAAGCGGCTACCAAAACGGAGACAACAGCAACAATAACGTAAAATTCGGGTTCCGCACGTCACTCGCTGGAATTCCCGTAAATCGTCTGCTCAAATTTGCTGTTTTGTGGTTTCTTTTTTTCGAAGTTTTTGTTTTTGTTTGTTTGGTCCGTTGGATGGGTTGTTTCTAAAAAATTGTTTACAGCTATACAGCGTTCATCTTTGATCAATAAATCCGGTTTTATTTTTCGGACACAACAAAAAGAAGGCAGCGCATTTTTTCGTAAATGTAGTTTTTTGATTAACTTTCGCCTAAATAATTGCACAATAAAAATTGTTTGGAATTTCTGCTGTTGTTTTGATCGCATTTCTGAGCTGTTTATTGTGGGGGTTCCTTTGCTTTTGTTGTTGTTGTTGTTGCTATTGTTGTACTCGGCTCTGCAAAAAGCTCGACTTTGGATTGAAATACACACACTGGCGGCGGGACTGTGTCTGTGTATCAATTAATCGTTCTGTTTGCTATTTATAGATTTTGCGGTAAATTCGCTAATAATACTCGAATTTCAACGAGGCAGCACCCGCACTCGAAAAGCCACCATATTTGCCCCGAGTTTATTAATAATTCCAGCCAGCCAGCCGAACCCAATGAGCAGTTAAGAATAATAAAAATCATTTTATATATGATCCATGATTCATGGCCATGACCAGTCTGTGCAGAGACTTTGTCTCGGCTGGGCTTATATGGCCAAGAATCGGTCTGATGCTGGTCTGAGGGTGACTAAGTCGCAGAGGGACTCGAATTGGAGTAATCTGGTGGCGGGTCCAAAAACGGCTGTGGGTTAAATGGCTTAAGCTGATTGGCCCGGCAATCAACAGATGATCAAAATATGTCCGAAAGGCCATAAATAGAGATTTTGCAGATTTTGCAAAATATGAATTTCAATCGCTGAGATGCTTTCTGTAGCTGAGCTTGGAATCGATCTAAATTGGGCTATGATTGGGTGTAGGTTTTTTATTTTGTTGAATTCGGTTTTTGGTCTATGGAAATTGTCTTTTATTCTTGTTTTAAATTCAATTACAAAATTATCTGATACTAAATAAATTTAACAAGCTTCATTATTTAGTTCAGATTGATTGATATTTGATTTAATGACTCTTTTTATATATAACTATTTATTTATTCTTCCCAAATATTGCTTTCCTTTGATAATTGGGAGTATATAAATTAATATAAAAATAATAAGACTTATTGATTACCAAATCAACCGTTTGCCAAATGTTTCGTAACAATAAATACATTTATGTATATGGATATATGTATACTCACATTTAAAATATAATTTTTTAACCTTTTTAAACTTTCGTAAAACTCTCTCTCCCCTTTTGTAATTGAATTTTCATTTAGAAAATACGTTTATTTATTTTAATTGTAATTCGAATATTAAAAACTTCATTAATTAGAGTTTTCATTAGAGGCTTGACATAGGATTTTGCGTAAGTGTGAGCCAGACGACAATACGCACTTTCAATATATGTACATTAATGTAATAATCTCTCACTGAAAGTGCATATTGTCGTCTTGCTCGCACTTACGTTAAATCCAATGGTTGCTGTTAAGCCTCTAATGAAATCTCTTATTAATTAAGTTTTTAATACAGTATCATAACACCATAATTAAGAGAGATTTAAACAAGTTCCCTTAACTGGCTCTCTCTTCATTTGATTTGATTTCCCATTGGAAAAACACACATTAAATTTAGGAAAAACTAGTTTTGATCATTCAAATAAAATTAATTTAATTTCAATCCGTCTTTCTTTGGTTAGAAAAACTCCCTAGTTTATTTGAAAACCTAACAGAGAAATCTCGTTTAATTAAAGCGTACGACGTGTGACTTTTATGGAGCACTTATTCCGGCACATTTGGGATCGGCTCCGTTCTGTTCTGTTCAGTTTGGCACTCGGCTTCGAACGCTATTAAAATCGCATTACCCATCATCGGGAGTGTAGGAAACGGACCAGTTTGAGGTCTTCACTGTGGTCCTGGCACTCCGAACTTGGGCTGGGCCCATCGATGATGATGATGATGGTGATGGCTAATAGCTTTGTTAGCTTTTGTGGGTTTGTGTCTGTTGGCTTGTGACTTTATTATGTCGTTCGGTGCATTCGTTTCTCCAAGCTCCAGTCCCACCCTCAGTTCCAGCCCCTCGATTTCCCCGCACTCGGAATTGGTTAACTCCGGAGGTTGGCTTGGCCCATTGTCTTGGGCAATCGTCAACTTGGTTTCGGTTTCTGCCAGATGAAATTGTACCAAATACAGACCAAAGTCCCGAACGCCTCTGGCCCCGAAGGCCCAGCGATTTGACAAATGTGCGTTTTTAGCCATCTCATTGTTGTGGCAAACAGACTTCAATATGCAAATACATTGAAATTAGTTGCCAGCCCAGCGATCGGATCCGAATCAGACTCGACTCTCTCGACGGGGAGTTGCTATCAGCGTCGAAGACGGAGTCGGAGTCAGAGTCGGAGTCGTGTCTTGTAGTTGGCTCTGTGGAATTTGCATGATTTGCCAAAGTCTGTTGGGGCTTTTTTTTGGCGCCGCTTGCGGGGATTACGACTGATCTCTCGGGGTCTTAATGGCCGCAGGCTGGGTTGTAACTGCCAAAGAGAGGAGCCCGGCATTCCGCTGTTAATTGAATTAAGCCAGCGACATGGTCCACTCTGCGAGTAATTGGCAGGACGGACGGCCTTTTAAGTGGAATTCGCGATGGCGCGAGTGCGATAGGGAGCGAGTTTTGAGGCCGAGCTCGAGGACAGGGCACAGGGACAGGAACAGGGACTGGCTACCTGAGGGTAGGCCTACCTAGGCACACACTACCACTGGCCATACCTACCGCCGATCATTAGAGGGCCCCTGTCTAGACGCCGTCTGCGTGCCATGCGTAACCCTTTTGGGAGCCGAGGAACCGGCACTCTGAGCCCAGAACTTAGAGCCAGAACCCAACCAATTTGCCGCAGTTGAAGTGCAACGCAACCCCGAGTTCACTTAATTGCCCTGGCCTTGTCGGCTGGGTTGACGCCATGTCGGAACCATTAGAAAGCCCACACTGCACAAAACGACTACAAAAATAGGAAAATAAACTTTTTATAGAATTTGGATCCTACAAAAATAATCATTACATAAACTAGAAGCCTTAAAAGCTAATCCTAAAGTGTTTTTATCAAAGATGAGTTGAAAAACTCTCCAGGTGTAACATCCTATCGAGTTTTCTCTCTGTGGCGACGCCAGGCCATAATCACTGGCCGTCGGCCATTTTAATTGGCACGACATCGTCCAGGTCTGACTCATGTAATGCCCTCGGATAACCAATTATACACATTACGACGATATAGAGAGAGAGGGGGACCCGAGATCTTAGGAACTGGACCTCGAATTAAATGCCGCCCCGCTAATTTACCGGCTATTCTTAGCGCCGCAGCGCCACAGTCTTTGGCGATATTTCTCAACTCATTCACTCAATCGCACATTAACCCGCGGCTCCAAGTCCCGCCAGATTCGGCGATTTGACGATTTGTCGATCTGGAAATTGCGTACACTGCACACACATGTGGCACCCATCCATCGCCAGGGGCATTCGAAAACATGAACAATGAACCCACACACGATAAGCCGCGGACTGGCGCAATCCAATTGAAATCAACACGAGCCTCGATGCTGGGCCCTTGACAAGATTCAAGACGCGAGTGGAGGAGAATCGAGAATCGAGAATTTGGAATGGCACTCGAGGAGCTCTTGAATTCCGCGAGCGGGGGGAATCACACGGCGACATTGAGGCCCGCGCTGTTACATAATCGCCACAAAGCCGCCAGCCTTCTTCCTGAACGCACAAATTCTTCTTCGGTGCGATTAATCTGAAGTCTTTCCACTTAATCAAAGTCGCCTATTGCCTGTGTGGCCGAACAAAGAACCATTTCCTAGAATGGGGTTTATGGGAGGTAAATACTATATGCTATATATGCTATATAGTTGCTGATGTACATTGTCCCTGTCAACGGCAAGTCGCTTGACAAATTGCAGCTAATCATCGGGGAGCGGAAACGGCAACGAAAATCGAAGCGATCGTCACGTAGGCGATCGCTGCTGCATTTGATATTTTTTTCATTTTTCGCTTATGTGTATGTTGCCTTATCAATTGCAGAAATTAACATATTATTCAGGGTACTATATAGTCCAATATATGAGCTTAGACCTTATCAGTTCGGCAGGCAGGGTGACAAGCACCGATTGCGGCGGCATATGGGGCTGGAGGTTACAGAGAAGAGTCCTTAATTGTTAGGAAATGGATATAATAAGTTGGGTATAGCTTTTCTTAGAGATAAATCATACTCTTACTGCGCACTTCCTGTTCCAAAATCTTTTAAGAATCTCAGAGGGTATTCCCTGGTCCATCACTTTCACCGGGCATTGACACTTGTCCGAATGCCGGGGACATTTGTTAGGTCAAGCACCGATTTGGGCCGTCGAATCTCTCTTTACCATATATATGTAGGTATTCACTCTCCCGATCGTCGCTCGTCGATCGCCGCTGGGTGTGTCACACGATCTCCGAATGGGAATGGGAATGGGAACGGGATCCGAGCCGGGTCTTGGGATTACGCCGGGGATTGGGATTAGCGCTTAGTGATTCACTGAGATTCGTATCCGCATTTGGTGCGATTGCGATTGGTTCGGCGTTTGGTTGGCGCCACTTTGAAGCAGCGGCTAGAAATCAATAAAAAGTCAAAAAGCCAAAAAACCAAAACACCAAAAAGACGAAATCCGAAAGCCAATAGAGAAGTTGCGAGACACCAGATCTTTGGCAAATTCGTGCTTGTCCAAGACAAATAATAAAATATTATGCGCCATCGAAATTAATTATAACTCAAACAAGCATTACAATATTCCCTGGCTGGCGCCAGCCCCGTCAAAGATCATTAACATTTTTATGATCCGCCAGTCGAGCGGCGAACAAAGAGCCACCACACATAAGGCTCATATCTGTTGTTACCTGAACCAACACACGCACAGCCGGCCAAGAGTATATCCGAGTACGCGCCCATAAATCGCAAAACTAATAATGTCCAGGTTGTCTTAACACCTCTGTCGGTTCCGTCGGTTCTGTCGGCTCTGCCGGTGAGATGATTCGCAGAATTCGAGGGCTGGCGAAAGGAACCAAACTGAACAGAACCTCTCCTCGAATCCCTCTCCCATATCTCATCTGAGGAGGAGTCGTAAAACCCAAAACGTAATGATTTACTGGCCGAAATTTCTCCCTCTCCTTAATGCCTTGATGCGGCAAGTGCAAAGTCTCTGGGTCAGATTCAGAACCAAAACAGACACACACACGCTCGGTTCTAAATTTAATTTGAACAACAAAGTTGTAGGTACAAATTGGTACGAGACACCTGCAGAATATCCAAACAAAAATCTATTTTCGACCGCTCCTCTGTTATTTTTAAACTAACCGGCTTGATCGTGATCTTTCTCCACCAAACACAATTTCTTTCCAGTCATAATTCACGCCAAGCCGCACGCAGCCACGGAAAAAGCATTTATCGGGAATTGTGCAGAGGAAAAACTAATAGAGATTTCCGCGAACATCGACCGTCTGTGAAAATGTGTTGCCAATCAAGCGGCCAGGGGAAATCTTCTGCGCAGTCTTCTTCAAGTGGACAGCAGCCGCGGCCACCATCTGCCAAGTCATCAACAGCATCATCAACATATAGCCGATATAGACATCAGATCCAGTGGCCAATCCTTGCCCTGATCCTGCTGGCCCTGTTCCAAGTCCAACTACAGGTAGTCGCCGCTGGAGTGGGCCAAAGTCTTCACGGTGAGTCTCTCTATAAATGGATCGATCGATCTATAAATATTAATACAAATAATTTCCAAGTGCTCACTTCTCAGGCTCTTGAGATTCCTAAGAGATCATTAAGGGTTCTTAAATAGTAACCTTAATTGTTCAACCAATAAACGGTCTTTGATCAAGTAGCCCAAAATAAGAATTATAAGTCCGTATCAGAAATTGGTTATTAAAATAGATCTGGTATACTTTTCTACCTTTTATTATTTCCTTTGGCTTAACATACTTATGGTGCTTTTGAAATAGGTTACATTTTTGCTTAAAAAGTTTGTAGTTTAAAGAATACCTCAATTAATTAAGAGATATTGCTCAATTTCCTTAGGTCATGCCTCATAAATTCTCGGATCCGTCGCTTTCGCATAAAAACATTGATTACCTCATCAATAATATTTTTACGATCCAACTGAAATCGTTCGAGGACTGTTTCTAATATCATAATTATTTTATCACTTTTTTTGGCCATAAATTTTGTTTCCAATCCGATCGTTAAACTTTCATCTAACCTTGATGAAGATCAACATTCTTACCGAGTTGGAAAATAGTAATTCCCAAAAAATTCAGCCCACTACCCATCTAAGCGGCTTGCCGGCTTCACTGTGGGCTTATGACTATGAATCATGGATTTTAGCTTATAACAGCTTTAAGTGCCAACTGCATGGATCGGTTATAGAGCGGGGTTAAAGTTATTCGGATTGCTTTTCCACGTAACTTTTTTTTTGCGATTGTTAACTGACTCAGAAGCCGACTTCTGAGACTTTTGTTATGGGGACACTCGGTAACCTTTCGCTTTATTGCAAATCAACTTACTATAAATTGAGATGCTACAGATCTGGTATCCTGAAATTCTTAAATAAAACATAGAATGTGAATCCAAAAACTATTTCCAGCTGAGCTTATAAACTAAATAAGAGAATAAGTTAGATTTTTTTTTTTAACCTTACCACATGGCGTTTAATAGAACCTTTAGTTATTAGATTATTAAGCTAATATTATAGAGTTGCAAGTAAATCAATTGTTTCAACATTTGTATTATTTGTAGCTAATGAAAATTCGACAGAAAGAACTAGAAATTGATAATGTTTTATGCCATTCCCTTTTGTTATTAACTCTCTAGAGACAGATAATAGTTTTTTGATTCGTAAGACCGATCAGTGCCGCTCTCGACTGTTGTTAGGCGTCTAAGCCCGTGTCCGTTCTAAACACGTGCCGTCGAAGCCCCTCAGCTCCCCGGCTCTGCCCCAACTCTGACCCACCGCTGACCCCCTCTTAAACCCCTCCTTCCGCTTCATTGGCCGGCGCTTAATCTGCGACTGTGATTAATCGGCGAACGTCGCGACGCCAGCGCTTAAGGGGAGAGGACCGAAATCGGGGGGTAGTCTGCTATATAGAGACTATATAGAGAGTGCGGCTACTGACTGAGCATTTCAAGCGTTGTCTCCGTCTCGGGCCTTCTTTTTTTTTTTTGTTTTTCATTTCGTCTGGGGCTTCTCTAAAAAACATACTGAGTGGGCTTCATTTTATGGATTTTCGAGTGTGTTAAATGAAAATAAAAATCGCATAAATTAGATATATTGCAATGTCGATATCGGGTTACTTGAACCCAGTTCATTAAGTGTTCTAGTCGAAAAGAGAAAGGCGGCGGCGCGGCGCAACTTAAAATTTCATTTTTTCTTTTTTTTTGGAGAGGGAAATGTTTCATTTGATTTAGGAGACGGGAGTTTGTTAAAGGGAAAACCCAGCAGGACACAATCGCATAACAGGAAAGAGTCGACCAAGAACAACAATCAGCCAGAGTCCGGCATCAAAGAACAAAGTGAAGCAAAAACAAACAAGCGACCAAATTACACAGATTGTTTCTGGGAGGGAAAAGCTGGGAGCTGGGAGCCGGAGCTGAAGAGAGATCAAGTAGGAGGAACCACGATTAAAATGCTGAATAAAACAAAGTCCTAAAGCCGCCCACGGAGATCAGAGCAAGGAGAAGACGATGGCGCAGAACAAGAAGGTAGCTCGAATGGATCACATTCTTACCTTTTGACTTGTTCAGCTACACAGGAATATTATTTGGGTTGTTCTAGAACTTTTTATTAGACCCAAGAGCAAAAACTTTATTTATTTTTAAATTATTTTATTTACTTATTTATATTATTATTTTACTTATTCGACATTATTTTTTAATTATTAAAGTTTTTGAGAGTTTTTTTGTTTTATCTTTAATCTGGAAGAATTTTGATATTCACTTAAAACCTACAAATATTTTTCCTGTGTAGCGCCGGCGTCTTCATTTATCGCCGAACCAGCGGGTGAGAGCGAGATGGATGGCGCGTGGGTCTGTCTGTCTGTGTGTGTTATCAGCACATTGCAGGTGGTCCTCTTTCTCTCTTTTTTTTTGGCTCGGGAAGAAGAAGGGCGGACTGAGCCTGCTGGGGTCGTGCCTCGCCCTGTCCCTCTCCCACTGCCACCCCACCTCGATCAGTGTTTGTACCTGTCTCCCTCTGCGTTTCCGTTTGCCTTTTGGTCTGCTGCTGCCTCATTGTTGTTGTTCTTATGGCTTTGTGTTGCAGTGGCTGTTGTTTTTGTTGTTACTGTTGTTGTGGAACATGTTTAACATGCATCGCTTCGCTACTTTTGACTTAAGCGCCAGCAGCGACGTCGACAGCGACGCCGGGCTAAGGAAAAGGTAGAAACGAAATAAAGAAGCAACAACAGCAACAGCAAGGCGAGGAAGGAGAGTACTTACACGGAGAGAAATAAAGGAGCATAAGGATCAAATACATATCTAAATTCACATTAAAGTTAACCAATTTTAGTTATTGAGTAAAAATATTAAATCAATAATTCCCGAATGCATACAAACATTTTTGGTTTATTAAAACTATTTGTTAATGATTTATTGTTTAATCATAACAATTTCCACTTTATATTCCACTCTTTCCAAGTGGCAAATTATATGGAATAAATCCCATAAAAATATCGAATGCTTGGGATGATCTTGATTAATTAAACTCTAATAAATAATTCCAAAATGTAAGTTTATTTCGATATTTGACTCTAAGGGCCGTTTTCTACCGTCCCTGTTAAACTGCTTGACAGCTATCTGTCCGGAAA
>JAEIIF010051022.1:0-12955 GCA_018874455.1 Drosophila trapezifrons
GAATAATAAAATTGTATATATATGGTATAATTTTTTCGTTCAACTTAAGCGGTATATTTTCTCGGCAGTGCCACGGTCACACAGCACACGTGTTGGGTGTTTTTTTTTTAACTGAATTCAAACAAATCGAGATGAAGCAGAAACATGGGAAAAACAGGGCCAAGCCATACAAAAAACCAGCTCCAGCGCGCCGCAATGAAAGGTTCTCCAAAAACTATAGCTTCATCCAGCGGAGCAAGCAGATGGAGGAGACGCATCGCAGGGAAAGAGTTCCGTCATCAGTGCCGCAGCACGAATTTGAGCCCGTAGCCGAGCTCCTGCCAGAGATTCAGGACGACGTCAACGAGGCTGGATTCTACGAGCAGCTTGTGACGGGATTTAGTCACATACCCACAAGTACCTAGTAAGATGTGCTAATTAGTTCACAGACTAAACAGAAACTCAATTTTTAGGTCACATTCTTAGTTCGAGCACGGACGAGCCTGTTGCTTCCGCACCGAAAAAGAAGGTAAAGCCCAAAAAGGATAATCGTTCGGAAAGGATAAGTGCTGACCTGGAAACATGTAATTCGTTCTCAAAGCGCTTTGACTTTGAGCTGTCGACTGAAAACATCAACGACCTGATAGCAAAGAAAGATGTCAAGACCATCAAGAGTAATTGGTCTGCCATGGGCAACTTGCGGTTTGAGATTCCTCAGCTATCCTCGTCCGATGTCAAAGAACACCCCGATTGTAGTGAACCCAAAGAAATTGGCACTTCCGCAGACCTTCAGAAGTTGGAGGTAAAGCAGTCTATCTGTGGAAATGCCATGCTCCCGCTTAGCGCCCTGCAGTCCGAGCTATTTTACATTGCGAATAACTATCAGGACCTGTATTATCCCCATCGAAACCACGGCAATGCTGAGGAGATCCGATACGTATACTGCCTGCATGCGCTCAATCACATGTTAAAGGTCAGATCCCTCATATTACGTAATAACGAAAAGGTGTCGGCTCTGGCCAAGACCATGAAGTTGTCACCCAACGAAATCTCCATACCGGAGAGTTTCAGAGACCAAGGCCTGAAGCGTATGAAGGTGGTGTTCATTGTGCCATTTAGGGAATCGGCCCAAAAGATAGTTAATACGATCGGTGATCTACTGTTTGGAAGTCAGGATGGTAAGTCACCTATATAAACACATTAAACAACAGAATCTTTATATATATATGTATATATCTTACAGATAAGGCTAGAAACAATTCGATAGCCAACTATGAACGCTTCATTGGAGATTACTCTGGGAACACTTTATATTTCCCAAAAACTAACCCCAAGCCGGTGGACTACGAGCAGACCTTCAGCGGGAACACAGATGATAACTTTAAGCTGGGAATTCGTTTCACCAAGAAGACCATGTCCCTCTTCTCAGATATGAACTCTTCGGATATGCTAATCGCATCTCCATTGGGACTGAGGATGCTCGTGACGGACAAGGATAATGACTTTGACTTCTTAAACTCGATTGAGCTGCTTATAATTGACCAAGCCGAACTCTTCCTCGCCCAGAACTGGGAAAATCTTCTCCATTCGCTGGACCACCTCCACCTGCAGCCGCAGAAGCTGCCCGATACCAACTGCCAGCGAGTTCGAACGTGGTGCCTGAGTGGAGCGTCGAGCTTCTACCGCCAAACTCTGTTATTCTCATCCCATGATCTGCCAGAATTCCGGGCGGTGCTCAACAGTAAATGCAATAACTACCAGGGAAAGGTTCGGATCGCCAATCTGGTCGAGCAGGGAGACATACGTAATGTGCTCACGCCCATTGAGCAGGTCTTTCAGCGAATCAGTTGCTCCAATGTGGAGTCAACATTTGACGATCGCTTCCAGTATTTCGTCAAGCATATTATGCCCCAATTCAGCAGGCCCGGATTCTCGCATTGCATGCTGTACGTGCCCAGCTACTTTGATTACGTACGGATACGGAATCATTTCAAAACCGAAATGGTCAGTTTTGTACAGATAAATGAGTATACAAAGAAAGAAAAAATTTCCCGGGCGAGAGATATATTCTTCCACAGCGGAGCATCGGTTCTCCTCTACTCGGAAAGAGCGCACTTCTTCCGGCGCACACGAATTAAGGGTATCCGGAATTTGATTGTCTACCAGCCGCCCAATTTTCCCCACCTTTACTCCGAAATGATCAATTTGATGCTCGAATCGAATCAGAATCCGCGGGATGGCTTTGGGGATGCGATGTCTGTGAAAATCCTCTACACAAAATATGACCTTCTCAGCTTAAGTAATATTGTTGGCAGTGAAAATGCTGTCAAGTTAACCTCGGGCAAAAAAGATTCTTACTTATTTTCGACAAAGTCATGAACCTAAGCTAATGCTGTTATGATGGAAACTCTAATTAATGAAGTTTTTAAAACCGTATCATAACACCATAAAGATATGTACATTAAAATATACCCTTTTAGAAAAAAACCAAAGTAAATGGTAATTTTTATAATAGTTTTTTGGTTTCTTGAATCTATTTTCGTCCCAAAATTGCTTTGTGTGACGTAAATATATTTAAAAAGGTAGGTGATTGATCTAATGTTAAGGGTAGAGAAGGAACCGCTTCTGTCTGGTTTATTTCTTTTCTCTTTTTCCTATTACGCAATGCTGAATTATGCTGAAAAAATGAATAATTAGCGAATGATTGTACAATCCATTCGCGCCAATTACAGGTAGATTCAGGTCTCTCCACCGAACGATAAACTCTTGATAAGCATTTGATTGCTTATCTTTGCAGAAGGTGTTTGCCAGTAACATTAACTTAACTTTAAAATAAATATAAGTAAAGTAGGTGTATATCAAAGCCATACTGCCCTTGATATTAATTATGTTTATAGTCTACCAATGGTTGGATAACTTCTCGAGCATTGGTAATCGTCGGTACTCTATCATACTTAAACCCCGATTTCCCAGTCCTAAAATAAACGAAACATTTGGGACTGCATTGTCATTTATTAATATTTTCATGATATATGTATGGATGTTGTCTGTAGGTAAGGTAGCTTATAAAAGTTCTGGTAAAATAGTTGCCAAATGCATATTTATGGCTGCTCTATGAAAAATAGTTGCCGTGCACAAAGCGGATATCAACGGAAAAACGTGTACGGAGAGCGAGAGCGCTCTTGCCAACTTTCGAGAGACATTACAAGACTATTTTTATGCGGCTGAGGCTCCGAACCGAAGTGCGGATACACTCTCCCTAGACAAAGGAATCAAGCTACTTTAAATATAGTAAAAACATAAACTGGTAAAAGCAATTAGGAAGTCATTAAAACAAGCTAAACCTACATATTGCCAATTCTAAAACTTTTCGTACAATATTATTCCTAATATCTGAGGAAAGGAAGCTCCGTTAAAGAAACCCTTCCAACTGAAATACCTAATGTTAAAAGAAAAACACCCTTGAGTGACAAACCCTTTGGCCTGATCTACTATGTTCCCCTGATATTGTTTTTAAAAATAACTATTTCTAGATATTAGACAAACACACGTGCATTTTTTTAAATAAGTTTACACTCACAGGCATAGGCACAGCCACGGGCACGGGCCCAAGTGATCATCTCCCCACATTGCTCTAGACTTTTTCGTATCTGTGCGCTCCCGAAGATACGATTGTATATATATCTATATACACATGTATATATCTCGGCACGGAATATCTACTTCGGCGGATCTCGGTGAAAAGCACGACGAGCAGAACAGATCCGCCGCCAACAATCGGATCTCGGATAGGTGGTAAGTGCTCAAAGTTTGTGCGTGCTAAAAGTATTTTCCCGGGGCCAAAATAGAGAGTGTATGTAGTTTTGGGAATTTTGCCAAAATATATGAATTTTGTAATTCAAATAGACACTCTCATCGAGCAGCGTTCTCCTTGCGTTCAGTTGCCGTTGATCGTTATAATAGCGCGATCTTTGTGTTAGCTCTTGGTCTTCCGACTAAAATAAATTTTTATTATATAATAACGGAATTTTTACTAGGAATAATAATTGTAAGTTTTGTTGATTTGTTTTCCGCAACAATTCCAAAGCGAATATCGCAGTGATTTATTCAAAATTCAAGTAAAAAAAAATAAATCAGATACAATATTCCCAAAAAACGAAAATTGTACAAATGAACGCCGCGCTGAAAAAGTTATACGAAAACCTACATCTCTACATATGTACATGCTTACTACACTCGAAAAACTGTGTTTCAAAGTGCTCCCCAGTTTGGTTTCTGCCTGCAATCCCAGTTGAATCCCCCCGCCAACTCAGATATATATACTCAATCCTACGACGAATCCAAAAAGTCCGTAAGGGGGACAAATACAGTGAGCATAGCAACCTCGACCTCCGGACTCGAGCTGAAAAATTTTGAATGTCACCACTACGAAGGCACGAGAATACCACAAATATAGATTCGATCCGACACAGATGTAAAGTTCCCACCAGTGGTGTGTCCTACATGGCCGCGCAGAGGTGTATCTGTGATCGAAAATCTGATTATGCAACACCGCTGGGAAATATTCGAATGGCAAATGTTGACTGCATGTCAAGTGTTGTACCCAAAGAGTATTTGTCAGGAGAACACGTTTAGAGGCACACCACCTCGAACCTAAAAAAAACCCTCGACCTGCTTATTTTATTTAGTGGCTAACATTAGTAAGTGCCCAAAAAATCATACTGTGGAGCAGTTAAACGTTTATAAATATCCTAGTCCCCGGATCTGGGCCAGTGTGAACTTGTCATTTCGAACACCAACGACCCTAATCCCCGGATCTGGGACAGTGTGAACCTGTCATTTCGAACACCAACGGCTAGCTAGCTGTTCCACATTTCATCCGCACTCATCCACGAATTATACAATTCATCGGTAGGATTTGATTTGTCATTCGAAATTATAAGACTCGGAAGAAGGAGGGGAACCAAGCGCGTTCGCGTCTCCACAAATGTCGACATCCATTAGAATGCTCGAAATATCGTGAGCCGTTAAAGACGTACATATATCCCCGAATATTTCTCCCTACGATCGTCTCTCTGTATATGTACTTTCATACTTATTTATGTGTTTTCCCTAGTACATATCTTTATATGTACGAATGTTCAAAATTGAGCTTGTATTTTTCGGGTGCTAGGACTCTATTTATAGACCATCTCGGACAGAGGCGATTTTTTTTTGCTTTGCTCCAAAATGCACACGTATGTGTAGACCTACACAACCGAACACTGAAAATAAAGTGTGCCTCAAATCCGTCAGGGTAAATAAGTGTTTCAGAATATTTTATTCAACAAAATAAAAAGTACAATTAAAGCAATAGCGTTCATATCCATAGCATAATTAATTATTTCAGGCATAAATATATTTTATTTTTAGTATTTTCTTTTGAGGCGGGAAATCCCCGTAACGCCGTTATCACGAGTAACGGGTGTTAAATGCGCTTTTCTCGAATGTAACATTTGTGTATTGCTGGGAAAGTTGGCTGGCTTTCAATATTTCCCGTATGGCCTGATTCTAGTGTCTGAAATTCGAAATTTAAAAATGTCGCTGTCAGAAAAAATACCTGGCAGCCCAGATCTATTTATTGCGGGCTCTTGATCTCATTAATTTGAGCACAAAATGCTCGAAAGAATGGTCCTCGCTTGACAATATTGTTGTCTCTTTTCTTCGCCTTATGGAATTATGAAAAGCGAAAGAGAGCGAGCGGTGATAACGATTCGATTTCGTTTCTCACCAAACTCAACGGATTTTTGAAGCCAAAAACTCACCAGTTAACTATCGCCTTCGGCTGGAGTTATCGATAGCGCCGGCTATCGCATTTGAGTTGTGCAAATCCTACGCTTCGCTTCGATCAACTAAACGTAATATTTCAAGGTGCAACAAAGTTTAAAAGCATTGCCAGCTACTTATTTTTAATACGTATACTAAAGGTTAGGCACGATTAACGTAACAACGGCGATAGACGTTTTAAGTCAGCTCTGCCTGTGAATAATGTCGTGTCATGTCAGGTAGAACGGCGGCGCCGATTAGTAATGAGCGGCCCGAGAGACTTAGTGCAATAGTTATCAGCAGCACACATATTTAGAAAAAAGCGCCATGGGATATAATATATAGAGAATCAGTGGGAAAAAGTACTTAACACGCAGTGCGTTAGTTGTTTTATATGTGGATTGCGCAGCACCAGCACCCGCATTGCAGAGTTCCCCAAATTTAATTGCGTTCCGGTGAGCCCCTAGCAAAAACTGCGTCTGTTGTGTGAAGTGACACGTGTGTGAATCTCATAGGCGGAGTGGAGACGGGCGCCCAGGGTAATGCCAATGTTCCAGCATGTTCTCCGGACGGAACGTGACGGGGTCCAGTCCGGAGATAACTGCGTCAATTGGCCGCGTTTAATAGTGGCCAGAAAAGTGCCTACAAAATTTGCATTTTACGCTTGTATGTACCCGTGCCCGTACTCGTACCTGTGCCCGTGCACATGCACAAGTATGTATGTACATGGCCAGCCTAATGAGGTAGTTTTAACTGCAAAACGGCCATACAAGCGTAAATTAGGTACATAAGACGTACATCGTGTGCACACTTATGTACATTTGCTATTCCAGTCAGCACAGCGCATTATCATCGAACAGAAACAGAACAGAACTAAATGTGTGTTTTTGCTTTGTGTCTACTTTCAAATCCCCTTCCGGATCGATCGATGGATGCAGGCTACTGAACGAAGAGGATAACGAATCAAAATGGAAGACGGTCACTCGAAAACCGTCGAACAGGCTCTCAACTTTTTCGGAACGGACGGCGAGCGCGGCCTCACTCTCGACCAGATCAAGACCAACCAGAAGAAATATGGACCCAACGGTGAGTCGGCGGTGGTGTGAGCCCCAGCCCCCAGCCAGCCCCCTTTGAATCGACGACTGACGTGTTTGTTTTGCTTGCTTATCGTTACAGAGTTGCCGACTGAGGAAGGTGCGAAGTCAACCCAAGTCCCAGACCAAGTCCACAGCCCTCGCCCCCTTCAACGTCCCCGCCCCGTCCCATTGCCATCCAGTGCGTGATTGCGTTCTAATTGACATTGTTGTTTTCCACAGGAAAGAGCATCTGGCAGCTGGTCTTGGAGCAGTTCGACGATCTCCTGGTGAAGATTCTGCTTTTGGCAGCCATCATCTCATTTGTAAGTCAAGTCGCAGCGGTAGCAAAGACGCCCGCCTCAGTGGCAATCAACCCCCGAATTTGGCGCGAATAAAAAGAACCCTCTCTCCATTGCACTCCCTCTCCTCCACTCTCTCGTTCGCAGGTTCTCGCGCTGTTTGAGGAACATGAAGAAACGTTCACTGCATTTGTAGAGCCCTTAGTTATTTTACTTATTCTGATAGCCAACGCGGTGGTGGGAGTATGGCAGGAGAGGAACGCCGAATCGGCCATCGAAGCGCTCAAGGAGTACGAGCCAGAGATGGGCAAGGTGGTGCGCCAGGACAAGTCCGGCATCCAGAAGGTGCGCGCGAAAGAGATCGTGCCCGGTGACATCGTTGAGATCTCCGTCGGCGACAAGATCCCCGCCGATATCCGCATCACCCACATCTACTCGACCACCCTTAGGATCGATCAGTCCATCCTCACCGGTGAGTCGGTGTCTGTTATCAAGCACACCGACGCCATTCCCGATCCCCGCGCCGTCAACCAGGACAAGAAGAACATCCTGTTCTCCGGCACCAATGTGGCCGCCGGCAAGGCCCGCGGCGTCGTCATCGGCACTGGCCTGATGACCGCCATCGGCAAGATCCGTACCGAGATGTCCGAGACTGAGGAGATCAAGACTCCCCTGCAGCAGAAGCTCGATGAGTTCGGCGAGCAGCTGTCCAAGGTTATCTCCATTATTTGCGTCGCCGTGTGGGCTATCAACATTGGCCACTTCAACGACCCCGCCCACGGTGGCTCCTGGATCAAGGGCGCCATCTACTATTTCAAGATCGCCGTCGCTTTGGCTGTGGCTGCCATTCCCGAGGGTCTGCCCGCCGTCATCACCACCTGTCTGGCTCTGGGCACCCGCCGCATGGCCAAGAAGAACGCCATCGTGCGCTCCCTGCCCTCCGTCGAGACCCTTGGCTGCACCTCCGTCATCTGCTCTGATAAGACCGGCACACTCACCACCAACCAGATGTCCGTCTCCCGCATGTTCATCTTCGACAAGGTCGAGGGCAACGACAGCAGCTTCCTCGAGTTTGAGCTGACCGGCTCCACCTACGAGCCCATTGGAGAGCTCTTCCTAGGTGGCCAGCGTGTGAAGGCCGCTGACTACGAGGCCCTGCAGGAGCTGTCCACCATCTGCATCATGTGCAACGACTCCGCCATTGATTACAATGAGTTCAAGCAGGCCTTCGAGAAGGTCGGCGAGGCCACCGAGACTGCCCTGATTGTGCTGGCCGAGAAGCTGAACAGCTTCAGCGTGAACAAGTCCGGCCTGGACCGCCGCTCCACCGCCATTGCCTGCCGCGGTGAGATTGAGACCAAGTGGAAGAAGGAATTCACCCTGGAGTTCTCTCGCGATCGTAAATCCATGTCCTCGTACTGCACCCCCCTGAAGGCCTCCCGCCTGGGCACTGGCCCCAAACTGTTCGTCAAGGGCGCCCCCGAGGGTGTCCTCGAGCGCTGCACACACGCCCGTGTCGGAACCAGCAAGGTGCCTCTGACCTCGGCCCTGAAGAGCAAGATCCTGGCCCTGACCGGTCAGTACGGTACTGGACGCGACACCCTGCGTTGCCTGGGTCTCGCCGTTGCCGATAGCCCCATCCGCCCTGAGGAGATGGATCTGGGCGATTCCAACAAGTTCTACCAGTATGAGGTTAACCTAACCTTTGTCGGTGTCGTTGGCATGCTGGATCCCCCCCGTAAGGAAGTGTTCGATTCCATTGTGCGCTGCCGTGCCGCCGGTATTCGCGTTATCGTGATCACTGGTGACAACAAGGCCACTGCCGAGGCCATCTGCCGCCGCATCGGTGTGTTCACCGAGGACGAGGATACCACTGGCAAGTCCTACTCTGGTCGCGAGTTCGATGACCTGTCTCCCGCCGAACAGAAGGCTGCCGTCGCCCGTTCCCGCCTCTTCTCCCGCGTGGAGCCCCAGCACAAGTCCAAGATCGTTGAGTTCCTGCAGGGCATGAACGAGATTTCCGCCATGACTGGTGATGGTGTGAACGACGCCCCCGCCTTGAAGAAGGCTGAGATCGGTATTGCCATGGGCTCTGGTACCGCTGTCGCCAAGTCCGCCGCCGAAATGGTGTTGGCCGACGACAATTTCTCCTCCATCGTGTCCGCCGTTGAAGAAGGTCGCGCTATTTACAACAACATGAAGCAGTTCATTCGCTACCTCATCTCCTCCAACATTGGTGAGGTCGTCTCCATCTTCCTTACTGCCGCCCTTGGCCTGCCCGAGGCTCTGATTCCTGTTCAGCTGCTCTGGGTTAACTTGGTAAGTGGATTTTAATGGGTTTAACCTCGCATATTGGATTGATTTATTAATTTCCTATCTTTTCCTCGCAGGTTACTGATGGTCTCCCAGCCACAGCTCTTGGCTTCAACCCACCTGACTTGGATATCATGGAGAAGCCCCCCAGGAAGGCCGATGAGGGTCTCATTTCCGGATGGTTGTTCTTCCGGTATGTCCGCCTTGAAACTTGAGATAATTTAATTATTTCCAACTGCGCTTTCTGTTTACTTTCTAATTTAAGTTACATGGCTATTGGCTTCTATGTGGGCGCTGCCACCGTCGGTGCCGCCGCCTGGTGGTTCGTGTTCTCCGCTGAGGGTCCCGGCCTTACCTACTGGCAGCTGACTCACCATCTGGCCTGCTTGGGCGGTGGTGACGAGTTCAAGGGCGTTGACTGCAAGATCTTCAGCGATCCCCATGCAATGACCATGGCTCTGTCCGTGCTGGTGACCATTGAAATGTTGAACGCAATGAACAGGTGAGTTGTTGTGGAGATTGCACAAGATAAGACCCCGACGAACGAACGCTCTTTGTCTCGCTTAGCTTGTCTGAGAATCAGTCGCTGATTACCATGCCGCCATGGTGCAACTTGTGGCTGATTGGATCAATGGCACTCTCCTTCACTCTTCACTTTGTTATTCTTTACGTCGATGTCCTCTCCGTAAGTACCAAGCAGCGACAAGCACCTGCCAGTAATTGCTGAAGCTAATCTCTGTAATCCATTTAGACCGTCTTCCAAGTGACACCGTTGTCTGCTGAGGAATGGATAACTGTGATGAAATTCTCAATTCCTGTAGTTTTATTAGATGAGACACTGAAGTTTGTTGCTAGAAAAATCGCAGATGGTGAGAGTCCTATATATAAGATGCATGGCATTGTGTTAATGTGGGCTGTCTACTTTGGCCTGCTGTACGCTATGATGCTTTAAGAATTATACAAATAATTATAATCCATAAGCCCAACTTCATTATTCTAATTTCTAGTATAAAAATGTTACTAAATATAAACAGAAACAAACAACAACAACCCGAACCCACAATTATATACTACATCTAACGTAACGACGTAACGCCCCTAACCCCCCATAGAAAGTTTGTTCCAAAGAATATTACTGATTTTCAAAACCAACCAACCCCCCTGGTATCACAGAAATCGACTGGTGATAGCCAAGAGATGGGCCTGACTGACTCACTCCCTTTGTTGGCTTTTGGCTTTGAACAAACAGCGTTGATATGATCAATACATATATTTTCTATATGAGCTAACGATTTATCTAACACCCACACATACACGTTACCCTGTTTGTATATTAAATTAAATTTAGCAGGATTGCTTTTTGTACATACAATGCTATATATACACATAAGAGAGGAGTTCCACGCCGTTCTATATATTTTAATAGCATTAGTTAGCTTTTCGTCCTATATAATTTTCACTGGGTTGTTGCCAAAAAGAGAAGAAACCAGAAATGAGATGGCTGTTTGTATAGAAACCAAATTTATTTGAATGTAAATCCATAAATTTCGTCTCTGTGTTTAGTAACCTCAAAAATACTAGAGTGTAGGCTTAATCACTGCAAAAGAACAAAAAGAAGGCCTTTTAATTGAAGTATGTTTGTGTAATCGGCTTAAAAATACAAATATTAGATATTTTGACCTAAATCGAATCTAATTTGTACGTGCTAAAAGATTATTTGTTTTAAAAGATTCCAACTAAGCGTCCTAATAATAATGATGTTACAAAGAGTATTTATTCTTAATTTATTTGTCGACTTAACGTAATTGAATTGCCTACCCGTGTGTACCCGTAATTGTGTCCTGTGGCTCCTAGTGAAATATTAAAATATTGGTTATAATTCATTCCATAATTGTAAGAATTATTTCGAGCACAAGATATTAAGTAACAGTTCACTCTTGACACATACATAGCAGCGACCGTTTCCATTTGTATATCGTATTGTATTGTATGTACATTATATAGGCAAATGAGTAGGAGGAGCAGGAGCAGGGTCTCTGGCGATGCATCAGGTACAAAGGCAAAGGCAGCTGCAGCTATCGTATTGAAAACGTTTGAGTCGAGTTGAGGGTTTCATTGAATATTGGAAGCAAACTTTGTAATTTATGTCAGAGCCTCAGTTTGTAAGGAATTAAGTACATCCTTCTAGCATTTCTCTAGAGAATACCTAATTAAATTAACATTATATACATAATATACTCTGTTATACAATTAGAGACGCTGTGAATTGATTAAACAAAAAGAACTACCAACACACACGCCTAACTTTAAAGAAAATAAATTATGCAGAACTAAACTCCGTGCTCTGTGTGCTCTACGAAAACCCCTACGAGAGGGCAGAGAGGTGGCACCAGAGATAAGCTTACGTTGGCTGCTTCCCAAGCTATACCTACCTATTATACATGTTTTTGAATTCCGTTTTGCCTGCACGTGCACGAGACTCGTCGTCGTCGATCGATCGATCTTGGCTGATTGGCACCGACGACTTGATAAGATACCTCCTGCCCTACCGCCTACCAACCATCTCTCAATGAACTATTGTCTTATTTTTTATACAGTCAATCCCAGATTTCATTAACTCTGGACACCCCGATTAGTTACCATAACACAAATTGAATCCATCCCTCCTGCTTTAGAAAAGTACGTGCAGTTATTATTATTATGTCCGAGAGTGCGCCCAGAATTTGATGTAATTGAATGAAAAAGAAAACAACAACAACAATCGCTGTACATTATGGTCTATTATTACATTAACGCACTCTCAACGGCGTAAACGAGAAAAAACACAGATTTGAAATTCAGCATGTAAGATATCTAAAAACGTAAAACGAAATAATAAAAACAAGAAATCCGAAAATCCACCCGAGCACCCTACTCCTTACTAGGCTGTAAGTATGTGAGCCCACCGAGACTGCCAAATTCCAGAATTTCGGAATACGCAGATCGCTGATCGCTGATTGATGCCGCTTCGCTGGTCCTCCCCGTAAAACCCCGCGCAGAAGTCCAATCCTCCCTCTGCATTTATCCATCCATGAGTTTTGGTTTGCCTCCCGCGTTGGTCAAACTCCCTTGAGACACAAAGAACCCCCATGGTAATAATTGTTTGCCCGTGTGTACTTAATGTAGTTCCTGACGTCGTCCTCGACAAGTGGTAACGGTTAGGACCACCACCATATGACCGATACGAGAGTGTGGAAAAGAATGATGTGAAGGAGGACAACAATTTTTCTGCCTTTATCATTCGTGTATTAATCGCTAAGCCAGCCCTGTTACTTGCAACTGCAACATTAAAAATCCAACATAAATCAATTTATTTGCTTTAGAAAGTAAAAAACATTACATGGAAACTGTGGGTTTAGTAAGAACGGATTTAAATAAATAAATATATACCAAATATATAAATTAGAATGTTGCGTTTTTATTTCTATACCTTTTACAAACCAT
>JAEIIF010051110.1:0-14316 GCA_018874455.1 Drosophila trapezifrons
ATCAGCGAGTTTACGAATATAAAAAAATAAAGTAAGTAAGAAAGAAAGAAAAACGAAAAAAAAAAATAGCAAAACAGAAACTTTCTAAAGCCCGTGAGAGTGACGCCTTTTCCTACGTTATAAAAAATCGCTCAGGCCGGCTAATTATTAACGCCTAATTACAAAGACGGATGCCACAAGTCGCTGCCGCTGCCACTGCCACGGCCACTCGCGGCACTCGTGGCGTGCGAAAAGTTCAGCACAAAAGCCGAAAACTGGCTGCCGAGCGAGTTTGAAGCGGTCTTAAGTTATGATTCCACCAAGCCGGAGTCGCGCGTGGCAAGAGCACTGGCAGAAAAGCGGGCTAAGGTCCAAGGAAAAGCCATTAAATTGTTGTATATCAAGGGTACTGACCCGCGAGCCAGTAATTTTGTCTGCCCGCCCTCTGCCGGCACACGCACAGTGTGCCCAGATTGTAAACAGAGCACTAGTGCGGTCAAGTTGGTTTTTTCTGACTTAATCTCGTCTTTTTTTTAATTTAAATAGCTTTTTTTGTCATAGCTTTTTTGCCACATTGCACAAAATGTTAGCTTTTTTTTCTCTTTGTTCTATTTCCTACTCACCAAGATTTAAATTAATACAAACACAAGGAAAAAATAACTTTTATATAGATTGGCTATAGTCTCTTGTTTAAAATCAATCATCAAATATTTGTAAATCAAGAAAATATGGAACTTATATTAGTACACAAAAGCACCTTCCCTCCCAACTCACATTTGTTGGCATCCTTCACATCTTTGCAATATTTCTGATTTCCGACATAGTGTCCATTGGCAATGACTCCTTCCTTTTCGAATTTGCAATGGTAGAAACACTTGACATTCATTTGATCTAGGGCCGATTTCTTGGTTAAATCATTCTCGGTTACTCCCTCTTGTTTCATACAGTGCTGTTTAATTGCAGCCTCCTATTGTTTTTAAATGTAAAACAAAAGCTACATTAAGTAAACTCTCTAGTAGAGATACTTTTTTACTCACATCGAGGCAGTTTAGAGATCCGAGGGCAAGGATGAAAACCAAAACAGTCAATGGGTTCATTTTCAAGTCTAAAGCTGGTGAGACATTTTCAAGCCGATTTTATAGCAAAATGCCATGTAATTGCTTAATGTCATTTGCTGTGGTTTGTTAGATAAGAACTACTTATTTCAAGGTAAATTAAAGCGATAAATAAACTCAAATTTTAAGTTGGTTTCAAAGATTTAATTGTTTTAAATTAATATAAAATCAGAAAAGAACGCCAACCGCTCTTCTTTATATTGATATATTTATAGATTATTTTATAATCCAGTTCTCAACATACTGCAGTAATGCACCTTCAAGCCCAGCTCACATTTGTCTGAATCCTCGATATTTCGGCACCACTTTTGATTACCGACATAAGATCCATTGACAATGACTCCTTTCATTTTGTATAAACAATAGAAGTAGCACTTGACATTCTGTTGAGTTGGATATCTAAGATCCTTCTTGGTTACTCCTTCTCGTTTCATACAAAAATTGTAGGCTTTCTTTTCAATTAAAATAAAATTACAATTAGAAAACTCTATAGAAGAGATACTTCTCACTCACATCGCCGAAGCAGGTCATAGATCCAAGGGCAAGGAGGAAAACCAAGGCAGTCAAAGGGCTCATTTTCAAGTCTAATGCTGGTCAGACATTTTCAAGCTGATTTTATAGCGAAATTTTATGAAATTACCTAATGTCATTTGCTATGGTTTATTACATATGAAGTGTTTACTTAACTAATTATTACAAGGTAAATTAAAGCGTTAAATATACCTATTTCTACATAGCTTACTTTCACTTTAAGTTGATTTTCTCAGTAATATTCTCAAGATATTTTTTCTGGTGTAGCTGAAATATCAAAACAGCAGCCACTGTGGCCGGCTGACTGACTTTTCCGCCAGTGGTTTGATTTATGTGGCAACTGTGACACGGCGGCGGCGAGCGTTCTCTATAATTACGAAGCCAGTTGATCCGGCGCAGACACGGCGGCGGCGGCAGCAGCAGCTTCACCACCGAAAGACCACGAAAATATAATCGAGTGTGGATACACAAACACACATATATGCTATAGCGGAGGCTTCGGCTTCGGCTCCGGCATCAGCATCTAAATCTCCCTTTTTGTCCGCCTTGTTTCTTCTCGAGGCGATGTTTTCACCACATGCTGTCAGCGCGTTTTCCGGCCTCTCCGCCTCTTTCAGGGTCTAATGTTGTCAGCACAACCTTGGGCTGCACAAATTCACAAATTCATGGAGGCTGTGAACTTAGCACCCGCGAACTACCGGCTCGCACATTGTAAAATTCTAGAAAGATGAGCTTCCTGGAATGCGCGTTGCAGCAGCAGCGGCCTGGTGTTGATAGCCATTTGTGGTCATCTGGCGGGAGGGACAGAGCATCACTAACCAGACACAAATAATACGAATCGAAGGCAAAGCAATGGGGCGGTTGGATGCACTGGGTTTTCTCTTGTTGTGCAGAAAAAATAATTACATAAATATAAGAAATAATAATAATACCAATACTTCTTCTATTCCCTTTATTAAAATAGTTTTGTTATAGCTAAATAAGCTTACTACATCCTAAAAAATAAATCAATAGTCTCAGAACTGTATCAAATATCTTAAGAATGAGCTCCCACAAGACTCCTTCTTTCCTGTAACATTTAAAATCTCTTCTTCTTGGGCAATATATCTTAAAAAAAAGGTTAAAAACAACGCTTTCAATGCGATACAATGAGTGAGCTCCGGCGGGCGTAACAAGTACACAAAGGCAGCGGCAAATCCACCGCCGCTCTGGCAGCAGCTGCTCGACTGCCGACTGCTGATCGCTGACCCATTTATGCAGATTTCGTAGCCGCAACAATGGCCTGTCCAACAATACCTATAAGCCCAGGCAACAAAGGCAGCCACAGTGCACTGCAAGTACAAGTACAAGTACCACGCAACAATCTTGTCGCCCTTGTTGTTTCACTGTTGCTGGTTGGTGTTTCTTTAACGGCTGCGGCGATCTTGTCGCCGAGAATTTTTGGTCATTTGTCATGTTGATTTATATTTGCTCATTGGCATTAAATGCTTAACAAGATTTTCACGCGGCTCGCTTGACCCAAAGCTGGCGGTAACCTTGAGCGGGCTTCCCCCTCTACCTTGGCCAAAAAAGCAGCTGACTCTCTGACATGATCCAGCTTTGGTCTTGTGTATTTACGGGGATTTTTCTTTGTTTTAAGAAGGAGCACTGAGAGAAAATGTTATGAAAATAAGGCGAAATAAAAAATATGGTGAGTTATAATTCATTTATTTTGTTTTTTATGTTATTCCGAATTTTGTATGATGGTAAGATCCTTCATAGTTTACTTTCTGGTGAAACACTTATGTTTTTCAGTTCCTTACATTTTGTGTAGGGCCGATAGATTATTCTTCAAGGGTTTTATAATGTTCCCATATGAAATTTCATTCATAAAAACTTTTTTCCTAACAATTATACTCCATTCTAGGTACCCATTTATCTTGCAGTGCATGTAGCACAGTTTTTTGGGGAGATATGTCCCATATATATTTACACACTGCCCTGAGTCACTCGTTATGGCAGGGCGAGGTGTCACTTTATAGCCTGGCCTGTTTGTTTGCCTTCGGGCATTTGTAATTGAAGGATCCGAAAGAGACTTATCTCCCTGACTCAACTCGGCGACCGTTCAGCCTGACTTTCTGCTTCCCGGTCAAAACAAACAGCACTTAAAATGTGTGTTTCTTGTTTGCCCGCCATGTAACAAGTGGCTGGCAGGCGGAAGTGAAATAGAAATAGCCAAGGACCCCAAAGGCGAAAGGCAAACACGCGCCGCTGCCGCCGCCGCCGAGACGTGACTACCTGTGGTACGAATAGAGCCATAAATACGCTCGTTTGTCATAAAACAGAGGTAGGGATCCCAGGGATCGTCGGTATTGAGCACTCTCCAGGTATCCGCCCATTAATCATGCAATTGTGGCTGCAACACAGAAACCGGCAGCAGCAGCAGCAAAATTCGCAGCGAGGCTCATCAATAAATACTCGTAATTTGCGGCCAATAGAAATGTGTGTGTGTGTGCGTGGGGTGGCGCTTAGATTAATGAAGGCGTCGCGATTAGAATCAATTTGAATTAATGAACATTTAAGGCGACTTGGGATCTGTGTGTTTGGCCACAAACAAGCCCAGCGGGTGACGGAATTTGATTCGCAGCAGCAGCCACAAAAGAGGCTGAAAAAAAAGACAAAGAAAACAAAAGACTTAGGCAACGAACTTGGCGGCGCAAACTGGCGAGATTTTGGCCAAATCGTCGGCCCGCCCAGCTGGATTAGCTGACCAGGCGACTAGGCTTATTAATTTCACATGCCTCGGCCATAATGAAAAGCGATTTTATATAGCCCGGGCCCGTACCCGTACCGGGGCCGCCTGCCGTCGTTTATAATCAAGTTAAATGCGCGCGCGTCCATAAAAACTTGACTTATCAGCCAAGCGGCGAGGCAAGGCCAAACAAATGGCGCAAATGCATTTAGGGGGGATGGGGGGGGAGGTTATGGATCCCCCGAATATCTGCATATCGCACCGTTTGGAGACAGTGCGACCATTAACAGAACGATGTCGCTGACTGAGTGCAGGCAGGCGAAGCGAGCATTGCCTTTTTTATGGCACTTTTCACTCGTCTCGGTACGGTTTCTCGGTTTGTTTTTTGTTTTTTTTTTTTTGGTTTGGTTTTTGCTTTTGGAAAATCCCCATACAACTTTATTGGCCAGCTTCCCGCTGTGTGCAAATATATAACTCTGTTTATCGCATTTCATATGGCATTATTTATGCCATAAAGAAAAAGTGAACTCGGGGAGAAAACATAAGATCAAAGGTGGCGCTCGATTTCAAAGTTTTTTATATGAACAAATTATAAAAGAATATTGAAATAATATTTCTCAGCTTTATTAAAACATAAATGGAGAGGTTAAAGGGTTAAAGGTGGAAATGTAATATTTTAAAATTGGTAAAAGCACAAAACTATTGAAGGAATATATAGAAATATTAAATAAATCAAAGATTGAAATAATACCTTAATGAGTGGTTTTTCGATTAGTTCTTTATCTTAATCTTAGTTTAAACAACATTTTCCTTAGTAATTAATTATGTGATTACCTTTCCGACCCATAATTCATCTTATTTTCGATTTAAAACTGATTAGTTTCATTTAAATAAATCATAAATTAGAGGAGAAAATTGAGAAGACGCAAGAGATCCAACTGATAATCTCGATTTCTTTCGGTGCACACTCTAAACCAAGTCTCTTAAGCTGCCATTGGCATTGAAAACTATTTAAAATATGCCCGAAAATATCTGCGTGGCATCTCTTTTTGTTTTCGTTTATTTTTCGCCTTTGTTGTGTTTACCTTTTCGCTGGAAATCAAGGCGACCAGACGCTATCGATCAAGCATGCAGCCCATCACACGGTACGGGACGGGATAGGGATTGGGCCTGGGACTGGGATTGGGATTCGCTTTCGGATTGGGGAGCTCCTCGCACGCTTGCTTAGATTTCAACACAATGGAGTGTCTTCTGTCGGGGGTTTCGATTTCAAAGGCCGGCAAGGGAACCCGGGCACGTACATAGATCTGCTGGGACAGGGGATATGGGAATCCCTCTGTGACGTTGATGCGCACCTTCGATAAGGATGAGACCGGCTAACACACCTCAAAATGTTATGAAATTTCAAAGAGGGAAAGAGGAAAAACGAAAGAGGAAAGCTAATAGAGCTAGAGGGAGTCGGAGGAAAGAGAGATGGCAACAGAACAGGAAAGAGTTGACACTGCTAATCCTGACGAATTGTTGTTAGCCGTTCAGGTTCATTCAACAAAATGTGAAGGAAACTCCATTCTTACTCGTTTATATAAGTGTGATTTATGATTATAAATAGTTCTGGCATATAATACTTTAATTAGTATACTTTAAAATTCATGAACATCTAATATATGGCTGACTAAATTAATTTAAAGGCTGTTATAATTAAATTAGCTTGAAAACAAAAAGTATTTATAGTCTGGCGGTCGCAAATAATTATCTGAGAAACAAAAGGTATATTATTATCATTCTTTAAGCTTTTAATTGGCAGTATTAATTATTTAACTGTCGAAACTAATGAACTGAAAAATACAAAACAAAGGCGTATATAATTTCTATTCTGGAAACTTTAATTTGGCTTTGTTAAAACTATTCTTAATGGTCTTTAAATCATAAAAAACCATATATTGTTATAATCACTCACTCTTAATTTATTTTTCCACAAACATGACGAATATTTTCTTCCTCTCTCGTTTAGCTTAAAGCTTTTGTTTAAAAAAAAACATTGGGAAAGTGTTAAGTCACAATGCAGGCGGTAATCAAATTGAGACAACGAAAGTGTTAAGATGCCTTCCTGGAATCGGGAAACTAGCCGGCTATTAAATGCCTGTCGAGCCATAAATCCGAAGATAAGACAATGCCCCACTGATAAGGCCAGAAAGATTTAAGACAAACGATAAACGAAGCGACGGCCTGGCTGCACAAAGATGAGAGCCGGCGGGTCCATAAAATCCAGAAACCGAAAACACACACTAAATAAGCCATAGAAGGGACTCTAACATGGGGTTTTATCACCGCTTGTTAGCGGCGGAAAGTGTGTAAATTTACACAAAAACCCATCAGCACTGAAACAAATCAAACAATCATTTGAGGGGTGAATTCTTGAGTTAAGAATGTTGTTTTTTATACTAATATAGAGTGATTAATGTGTAATACCATGAGCTTGTAAATAATTATCTTATAAGCCAAAAATATGTGATATTGAAATAGGTTTTCTCTAAATTGAGGATTAACAATTAAACTTTCTATATTTAAAACTAATATTCTTCTACTTTTGAATAAAAATATTGCCTTTATTTTTAGAATAGTTTCCTTATTTAATTATTACAAGTACCAACTATTTATTTATTTTCATAAATTATAATAATCATTTCAGGAATGTACTACTAAGGGAAATACCTTTTCCATTGAAATTATAAAGATAACACTAGCTTTTGCACACTTTTAAGACTGCGTAAAATGAAATAAAAACTAAAAAAAAGATTTATGTTCTTGATTTGTTTTTCTGTGCACTCAGCTGGAGTTTTTTCCCCTTTTTTAAAAACTTCTCAGTTGGTTTTACTTTCAATGATGTGAACAATTGTCGAGGTATTTCTATGCTTCGAGCTGCAACATGTTTGAGGTCGTTTCGATCGGCGCTGTTAGCTGCTCAAAATGAGCTGAATGAGCGCTATGATATTTTGTTAACAGCAAAAGAGTATCTGTGAGAGTTTTAAGAGAGAGTGTCTTCGAGATATAAAGAGAATTTTGAGGTTGAATTTAATGTATCTTAAATTATTTTTATAATAAAAACATTATTATTAGAAGGGGTTTTAATTTAATTATTATTAATCAAGGCAGTGATTTTTTATTTAATGAATTTTTCTAAAAGTATACGCTTTTTTTATGGCTCTTCTCAAGTTTTATCTCTTATATAAATATTAAAAGAAAGCATTTCGAATGTAATTTAAGAAATACAAATAGTAGCATTTTCAATATATTTATATTAGAATATCAAAACCATTGTTTTGATTCTACAAAGCCGCCGGATAAAGAGTATCGCCTGAGTAACACTAAGAGCACTTCGCGGGAGTATTTCTGGTTTCTCGCCAAGACCCGAGCGCACGTTCGGCGGCGCACGAGCGCCATGGCGCACTTTTCGAAAAAATTCAAACAGTCGCTCGCAGAGCGTCGTCGTGAACGGTCTAAAAACAGGCAGTTGCGAATAGCGAATAGCGATTCTGGATTCAAAGTCCCACAAATCCCCGAGTTCGATACCGCGATACGAAACTGTGAGTGTGCGCGCGAGTGTATCTGTGGGATTCGCTTTATGAATGAGATACGAACGGTACGGGCGTGAACGATATTTTTTGGGAGAAAACCAAAAGCAAAACTCAAACCGCGATAAACAGAGGCACACACACACCCCAGTCCCTTCTTTCGCTCCCTCGATTTAATAAGAAAGAAAACGTTTGTTTTTCGCTGCCCAACAAGTAAATAAATAAAATAAAAAACGAGCGCGGAAATTGCAGTTGCAAACAAAACAAACGCATCGTTTGTCATGCTGCTCTCGCATATTTTGGCTTGAATTTCGCACGGTTTCTACAGTTCCCCCTTAAGAAAAATAACTCTCCTTGGCTTTCAATGGGAATATATTTCAGATATTATGTGCATTCTAAAAAATCAACACTTTTAATGAATAAAAATGGGTTTATCCATAATAGAGACTGTCATTTTTAGCTTCTGAAAGTAAACTACACATTTTTCATATATTTTCCAAGAGTATTTAAATCATTATAAGTAAATATAGTGTCTCAAAGTTGCCTAGAAATAATAGTGCTGAGAACTACGTGAAAATTGTTAAAAATAGGTTCTTAATCCCCTCGTTTTGGTTCCGTTATATCTGACTTTTCAAAGAAAAAATAAATAAAGCCAACGCTTGTTGAGATCTCCGAAATATGATGGTTTTACCTTCCTTTTCCTTGAGTTTTTGTTTGTTCTTAATAACATTTATATTCTCTTGTTTTCATTATTTCATATATTTTAAAGAAATATTGACTTAACTTCCATTACACTCCGAATTGTATATTTTTTGGCTTCCCTTATTGAGAGTTCACTGTAAATAAAAACTACAAACAGGAAAAAGTATAAAGCTAAATAGTGCATAAAAATCAGTTTTCTTTGCGGTTCGGTTCCGTTTTGCCAGCGTGTGTGTGTGTGTTTCGGTTTCCCCTATCTCCCACTTTTCCTCTCCCTTCATTTCCCTCTGCTTCTATCCCTCTTTACCCAGCTCTTTCGCTCTAAATGCGTGAGAGAACGAGAACGCGTGTGTGTGCTTTCGATTACGTTTACTAAATTTTTTATACGCTCCATAGAAATAAAAAGAAAAGAAAAACAAAAACATGACGAAATGTTGTTGTTAAAAACGAGCGCAAAACAAAAAAAAAATATAAATAAAAGTGATTACACAAAAAATTAAAAGTAAGAAACGAAACAACGATTCGAAAATAAAAGAAATAAGAAGAAATTATTGGAAAAATATAAAAATCTTTATATAAAAAGTTTGTGAAATATACGAAAAGGCGAAAAATATATTTCGTTGGTGTTGTGAAACAAAAAAGTTACAGATACTCTCGGCAAACGCATCTAAAAAAGGTAAATAGAGCTTATCTTTTGGAGTTGTGTAAACACAAGGGGAATAAGGAATACTCGGAGATATCTCGGGGCCCATAAAGATCTGCAGATCTGCCGGGTTTATGAGTGTGTCTCTCGCTCTCGGGGGAGTTCCTAGAACACAACGTCAGCGCTTAGATACATTTCGGTGATAGTCGGAGTTTGCCAGTTACTTTCACTCAACAAAAACACAAGTAAAAGATACCCGAGTCTCGCTGGGTTCTTAGTTCTTAGTTCGTTTATCTTGTCAGTTGCCGACTTGACTTGAAAACGATAGTGATAACCTATATAATATATGTTTACAGTTAGTTAGTCGCTGGCATTATCTGCCCCGACGCGCTCTTTCATCACTCAAGTTTCAAGTTGCAAGTTCCCAAGTTCTGCAGTTATCTCCGATCGCTTTTTTGGGCCTGGGCTTTCTGGGTTCTTTAAGCATTTCCGCTGCTGCTGCTGCTGGTGCTGTTTTTTCAATTCATAAATCATTTAATCGCCGTGCAGTTTGTTTACACTCTTGTTGGGTGGTAGTTTTTACCCCTTGTTTGGATATTTACCTTGCTTTTGAGTTCGTTGCTGTTGTTGATTTCATGGGAATGGCGACCGTGTGCACAACAACGGTTGCCCATTGATTTGCATAGTTATTGAGAACTCAGGAACCAACACAGAGCTAAGCTAAATAACGAAATTTCCGGTTCTATATGGTGCGTCATCGGCGGCGATCGCTTAACCCCCTGAGCGGTAACACAGGGGACCCGTTTTGTCTGCCATAACAGAGCCACGCTCTCGATATGGTTCGCCCTTTTTTGTGTTTTTTTTATTTTATTTTTAATTTTACAGCATAGCCACCTTATATGCATATATATATACACCTTTGTGTATATAAACTTGTTTTGTTGTCTGCCTTTGTTGTGTCTTACCCCACATATGTACCGATATGTATGTAAATAAGTTCACAATGAAACACTTGTGCTCGGTGGTTGATAAACCAGCCAATTTCAGGTAAATAAAACTGAAACAATATTTCGGCTAGCTCTGTTTCTTCCTCTGGCTGGGAGAGGCCTATAAAAACAGAGTTAAATTTAATTAAATGTTAAGAGGTTACATCAAAATGTACCCCTTATTGTTTCATTAAATTTATTAACTTTATAATACCATTTAATTTTAAATGTAAACTTAAATGATAGCAAAAATGTATTTGTTTCATAACTGCTTATTTGTAAGCTCTATATCCGAATATTTATTAATGAAAAACCCTTCTAAGAACCTCTCTAAAAAAGTCACAATATTTATAACAAAACATCGAACATGGAGCATTAAATCCCTGACTTTAAGTTCAAATCTTTCCCTGAAATCTCCTCAGATTTTGCTTAATTAAAAATAAAAAGAAGACCAAGTGTTGTTGTGTATCCTCTCCACTCACTTAGAAGTTAATCTCTACCAGATTTTTCCTCCTCGTTGATCGCTTTCCCCTGTCTGCCGTTCACAAAAACATTTATCAGGCGGGGCAGGTTCATCAATTTCGTGTGTGTGATAAATGTCGTACAAGAATTTACACAAATATGCATGTGTCTCCGCTCCAGCTGCCGTGTACACCAGCTGAGTTGACAAAATGATTTGTTTGGGCGCCCCATGTTGGCTTTATTGTCGCCAGACTCATCTCCATGATCGCCGATCACACTGAGCGCCACCCTGAACTTACGGCCAGAAGAATCTCGGGGAGAGATCTACACAATCTGGAGTCGCCCCAAGAAAAAAAAAAAGCAGCGACTAATTCCAAACAATGTAAGGCATTATTTATTTTTAACTGAGGTCATCAGCGTAGACATCGTCTATTACAGAAACACCCGCCTTGGTCTCTCTTTTTCTCTTCTCTCTCTGCTTTTGAAATTGTTCCTATCAGCCTGCGGTGTGTGGTGCTACCCCAGTTCCCCCCGGTTCTCAAATTCTCCGGTTCTCAGTGCGCTCCGTTCTCTATTCTCCATTCTTTGGACTGTACACGGCAAGAATTTGAAGTTATAGAAGTAATAGAGAGAGTATTGTTAGTGGAGAATATTAAATATATTATTTATATTTAATTTCTGGAATACTTTATGATAATAATAGTTTATCTGATCTATCCTTTGGCTTCCTATAAGTCTTAAAAACCTTCTTATAGATTATTTCCATTAATTAACTAACTGTTAGATATTTTTCTACATTTTTCCCCCTGTATCGTTTCAAGTTCTTTGGTGTTGTTCTTATTTCAAAGTTAATGTGCTCGGTGCTGTGTTTTTGTTCAGCTGTTGAACTCGAACTCTCACCAAATTATGCCACACACACTGGCACACACACACAGCACACCCAGCTGGTGGGAGAAAGAGAGGGGCAGCAAGCGCGTCGTTTGAGAGACCCGGGTCCCGAGATCCAAGATCCCAAGATCCCAAGACCCAATGCCAGCGGGGCCAGCAAACATTATTTGAAATATTTATGCTTGACTTTTGCGCCTCAATGACTTTTGAATTGCCTTGCCTTTGGCTGCCAGTTTTTCCACAAACACACACACACACACACACATTCTGCACCGTATCCGTAACCGTATCGGTGTATCTGTGCGTTTTATATTGGTTCTTAAAGATACGCGCCGATCTTTGTGTATTTTTACTTGCCGGCGCGCACATATGTTGCATCAATGGAATGGATTTTCTAGGATCTCTGATCTCTCTTTAGTCTCCAAACACCAGAAAGAGATAGAGAAAGAGAGAGAGAGAGGGGTAAAGAGAGATGGAGAAAAAGAAAACATTAAAGACACATTAACCTGCATTTAATTTGTCAATATTAGCCCGAAAGAAATGCCTTTCTCGGGTTCTCAGGCCACACTTTTCATTTCTTTCGGTTGGAAAGTGAGGCAACACACACACAACAAGGCAGCGAACGAGGGAATAACTCTGCACGACAGCATGTCCAAAAGTCCAACAGTCTATAGTCTATAGTCTACGGTCTACAGTCTACAGACTGAATGTTGACCTTTTCACAGCTGGAACCATCTTTCACATCGACTACGAGAGTTCTTTTCGGTCCCGAAGCATTTGGCCTGGCCCATTGCTCGGCCGCTTGTCAATTTCTGTCAGTTGCTTGTCAAAAAATTTGTTTGGCTGTAAAAATGCAGTGAAAACGTTTAACAGAGTAAAAATGAGAAGAAAAAAAAAACAATCTGAAAATCAAAAGAAAGAAAAACTAAAGAAAAAAAAAACCAAACACGATTTTCATGTAAGCCATCCAGAAAATGATTGACGAACCGCGCTGACGAGCTGACTAACTTCTCTCGCCACAAAAAAATTGTGTGTACGTGCACGTGGAAAAATAATTAATCTCGTAAATGTTTAACCTTAAAGTATATTTCTTTGAATAATGAGGGATATGTACGACTTGCATTTAGTAAATATATATTATAATATACAGTAAATTAATAGACTTAGCAGTTCGGTTAAAATAAATTATTTGAAAAGCTATGCACTTGCAGATGCTTTTTAATATTCTCTCTAAAATAAAAAGAAAACTGCTTTAAATCAAAGAACCTTCGAATAAATGTTTTATTTTTATAAGCTTCCCCTATTTTCTTTCTGTGCACTTATAGTATTGTAAAATTCCCAGTCCGGGACTGCATAATTAACCTTTTGGCCGGACTTTTTGAGGTATGTGCCATAGTACAAATACGAGCTCGTACTGGCACTCACATCCATGTCCGTTTGGTCGTTCATTTGTTCGCTCGGTCTGTTTGCTTTTGTTTACAGCGTAATTTGTTGATAAATAAATGTGAAAATGCAAACAAATCGGGGCGGCCCCAGCAGCAACAACCGTGCTACGCAATCGACGCCCGCTGACTAATGGCCCCAAAAACTAATCCCCAGCCCTTGCCCCTCCATAAAATGCGTATATAACATAAGGGCCGTTCTGTTTGGACACGTAGAAATTATTGACCGAATTTTAATTCCGGTATTCCCTTTATGGCATACTTGAAATTTTGCCAATTTGTCTTTAGTTGACACGTCTCTCAGCCCAGGTGCGTAGGTGTTTGTGTGCGAAGTCAATTTTTTTGTCACCTTAGAAATTAAGGTGGCATTATCTCACTTGCCGGCGAAGGGCGGCGTCGCAGCGGCGCGGCTTCATTAAAAATGAGCAAAATTAGCATTTCTTAACGAACTTGGTTATTAATTTAATTTTATTATTAGCCTGTCGCCATTCGGACAGCTCTGTTTTTGGCAAAAATCACTAATTCAGTCACGGCAGGTGATCTCTCTCTCTCTCTCGCTGATGATTTGATGATCTGATGGCGACGATCTGGTGGTGATCTAATCCGTGGCACTCAATTGCCGTAATTAGGCTCAATTAATTTGGCATTAAAGCGGAAAGGAAACGGAAAAGTGCTGGTTCAAGCGGATGCACAGAAAAAAACATACATAACAAGACACCTATAGAAAAAAAAAATGGCAAGAAGAAAAACCACGAAAATAAAAAGCGTTGGATAAAATTGTCTTAATGATAGACATTCACTTTTTATGGACGCGCGAGGTGTGTGTCTTAATGGAGTGAAATTTCTGGTAATTGAGCGCGACGAGCTTTTGACTCTTGGGTGCGCATTTGATGAATTTTGAGCGACTCGCTACATATATTTAATTTTTCTTTCTTTCTTTTTTTTGCAACAATTTAGTTGGCTTTGTTTTTGGCACGGCTCGCTGGAGCTGCTTCTCAGAGGCCCCTGCCGTCTGCTTCTCTGGCTTTTGCTGCCGTTGTTGGTGCTGCATTTGTTATGCAAATCAAGTGCCGCCGCCGCCATATGTATGAGGCAGATATACGTGTATACGTATGAACTAAGAAACTGAAACGCTGCTATAGTCAGTCGGTGGTAGTAAATACACAGACAGAAAGGGTAGCCTGAGAATAGGTCCTAGAAATTTTTTAAATACCTTTTAGAGTCAATTAATTGTGGGATATATATTTTAAAATCGAAGTAAAGGTATG
>JAEIIF010051176.1:0-47945 GCA_018874455.1 Drosophila trapezifrons
TCTCGGTTCCCAGTTCTCGGTTGCCAGTTCCCTAGCCGAAAACAATTGCATCGAGTGGAGGCTCCTTCAATCAGTTGACTGCCCACTTTAATTTAATTATTTAAAGCGAAAAACAATTGCAGGCGCAGTGAGTGAGTCCGACGAGGAGAATTAAAGACTGCCTGCCTGCCCTTGGCCCTCCAAATCTGGCCGGCAGCCAGACACGAACCGTGGACAGTGTCATCCGGGGTATCTGGGTATCCCTGGAACGAGCTCCACAAGCTCCCAGCTCCGGCCGTGCTGTGCGTAAGTGTCGTAATGGCATTTAAAGCAATTACGGGTCACATTTGGGTCCGGCCTCCGGAGGGGGCAACGGGAAACGGAGGTCCTGCGACATCCGATGCGATAAAAACGAAAGCCCAATGGTAAATTTATTATGTATATGAATGGAAGACCAAGACAATCTGTTACTTTAAGGGAGTTTCTTGGTTCATGTTCAGAGAAAACTATACGAAAAGCTATCCGGCTTTTATTTCCATAATAAGTAGAACATCTTTCCTCTAATCAGTCTTAATAAATATCACAAGAGACAGCCATCAATCTATGATTCCTTTCCGGCATACTTTGATACATTATGTTTGGTATCCTCTAAGGTTAATTTATCAAAAGAGCCAAAGGAAAACACTTTACACTTTTTATAATGCTCAGCTAACAAGCTGCAGAATTTCCCTCCGGAAAAGCTGAGCGGTTATCAGCCTTCAGCTCTGGGATGATTTATGAGCAAAGATTTTGTCAGCTCGGAGAGCAGAAATCTGAAAGCTTTAGGCGTGAAATCCTGCCAAATGTGCTGCACAAAACTGCAAAATAAACAAATATATTTTCGGTAAATTCACGCATACGCAATGAGGAACTAGAGACGGAGAGCTGGAGCTGCTGCTGTTGGTGGTAGTCACATGTGCTTTATGGCCAAAAGTTTTTGCGCTCGCCGCCATGTTATTTCGGGTTGTATTTTAGCAAATTTTCGGCAAAAGCCGACAAAAGAGCCACGGCCACAGTTACGGGGCGCCGCAAGCGCATAAATTGTAAAGCCAGCAGCAAAACAGCTAGACAACAAATTTATGCAATGCCCCCGGGGGTGGCTATGGAGAAGGAACGAGAGCAGGACCAGGACTCCTCTACCCAGAGCTATCAACGGGCAAATGTTGCACGTAATGCGACAGTAAAAATGTTGCCAGCAATCCCCGAAAAAAAAAAAACCAAACAAAACAAAACAAAAGCCAGCGCGAAATGTTGACAGAAATGGCAAATAAAATTGGTTTCGCTTTTTGCTCTTCCGCCTGGAAATCTCATTAAACGGGCTGCTAAGTCCCATATGCGTATCCCCGCCACCTTGCCGCACTTTACTTCAGTTTCCTTCTTCTTTATTTTTTGCAAAGAGATCCCCAGTCGTCGCTCCCAGCTGCACTATTAAAACTGATTTATGCTCCCCTTAACCTCTCGGCTGGCTCTATCGAGGGAAAGCAGCGGGCCGACACACCCGCGCTCCGAACGCATTGCCAATAAAAATGGGCGAGTCACGTGATTCTGATTCGCCAAGCCCACGGCCATAAAAGGTCAATGCGGTTGACAGGCGAAGGATGAGCTCTGGAACGGGAGAAGGAGCAGAAGCAGGAGCAGGAGCAAGAGCAGGAGCAGGAGGAGGAGCAGGAGCAGGAGCATGAGCAGTCCCAGCAGGAGAAAGTGAGTAAGCGGGGCCAGGACTAATGATCTGAATTATGTGCGAGGGCAAAAACTCTTTTCATTAGGTCCGCCGATGGCAGATAACGCACGATTCATTGGGCTTAAAGGGGATTAAAGTGGCAGTGACATATCCTTTGCGAGACAAGAGCAAATAGTTTCCGATTTGGGTCTATGTCTGCGGCCTAGAAGTGTATAATCCACAGCTTATAGGTAATCTTGATTGTTGGATTATATTCATAGAGATTAGCGCTTTAAAAACTATTTAGCAAGGGCCTAAGAAGCCTAAGAAAGTAGCTTAAATTTTGGTAATATGTAAGAAATCTATCTCTCGAGGAGGGCAAAAGCTACTCCAACCTCACGGAATGCTGCACCGTAATACGTATCCTGAACACCGGCTGATGCGAACTCCTTAGCTCCCCTTAAAAACCATGTGTCATATCTTAACTCTTTCCAGTGTTTGCCTAAGGATTATATCTATAAATGATGATGGTTTCAAGGAAAAGTATGCTACCTACTAGCTGCTACCGTATATTTATCCAGACTTCTAGGAAAGTGACTCCACAGTTTTGTAAATTTAATACTGCGATGATTCAGTTGTAGCTATAACTTTGCTATTCCCCGCCCCCATAAAACAATCGATGACGGCGGCTGGCCGCAGTTTTAATTAAGTTTGTTTTTTCTTTGGGCCATCGGATGGCTTTTATTTAAATTAATTGACCCCAAGCACTTGTCGTGATAGCAATTAGCGTATTTTTTTTGTTTTCTGCCCGTTTTGCGCTCCAATTACAGAGACTTTCGGGCTCTTGGGTTGATTAAGTAAGACTTGACTTCCGCCAGGGCTTAATTATGGGCCGCTGACTTGATGACTTAACGGCCATGTAAAGTAATTAAACGAGAAACGTAAAATTTGCTGCTAAACATTTGAGTGCCGCCCCCGCACAGTTTCCCGGCCCTCGGGGTTCGATTTCAATCATGAACCGTGTCTATCAATCGATTTTACAGCCCCGGGGCGAACATAAAACCCAGCAGCAGACGAGACTGTCTACTGGAAACTGAAAATTGAATGAAAAATGCATCTCACCAAATGCCACTCTTCGCTGTTTGGTTTTCCCAGTTGCAGCAGCAGCAGCAGTTGCTGTTGTTGCGGCCAATAAATTTAAGTGACATGCGTTTTTCAGCGAGTACCCGCGGGATAAGTTTACTTAAAATTCCATTTCCATCGGCTACGGGCTCCCCGATCAGCGGGACTGATATCATTAAGGGCCACACATCCTCATCCTCATCCGCGGCGGCGGAAACAAAAATAAATGCACCCAGCAGCAGCAGCAGCGGCAATTTTATTGGGTTTTGTGTCTAAAATTAAAATGGAATGCCCAAAAATATTCGAGGTTCGACGATTTTTCACGTCCCTTCGCCGCCAGACCAGATGTTTGCCGGGGGAAGATTTACTCGACGGCAACCACTTTGGCGCAGATCTGTGCCTTTCCACCCGCGCTCGACGACGACACTTTCCCGGCTCCCCTTATTTTTAACAGCTCATTTGCCGCCGGTGGCACCTTGGATATTTTTGGAGATTTTCCGAGTCCCTCCTTTGCGGCTTATTCAAATATTATGGATGTGCGCGCATAAAAAGCGGGGGGATTATGGCCAATGTTTGACTTGAACTTGAAAAGGATGGGGGAGAGAGAGAGGAAGTGAAAGCAGCGCCGCATCCGGTTCGGGCCTGGGGTTCATGTTCAGGTTCAGGTTCATGTCCTGGACCTATCCCATTCCCATGGCCCACCATCTCCTCGCCTGCCACCAAGATGCTAAGTAAGTCGTTTTCTTTTTGTGTCTTTGTGTGTCTTTGTCTGGAATCTATCTACAAATCGAGCTAGGAAAACAAATTGCCGACTCCTCCCGCTCTGCTCCGGAGTCCAGTGCGGCTGAGAGTGCTTCAATTGGAAGTGGTTATATGGTTATATGGCTATATGGCTAAAGCTGTAGCATGGCCCCGGGCCAGAGCAATTGAGTTAGCATTGAATACAATTGAAAGACACTCGGGTCCGGAGAGGCTGAGACCCAAAACGGGTTTCGCCATTTCGTGGAAGAGTCTCAAGTCGAGTCGAGTTCGAGGGCCGCCTCGTAAGTGCCCCCCGTTGAGGCACATGGAGGGTATCGATCAGAGCGGACGATGGATTCCTATTTGCTATTCATTGGAAAAGAAGGGAGATTTACATATGGGTAAATACCAACCTTGAACCAAGGCATGGAGCGGTCTAGCAGCCTGAGAACCTAGCTGGAAAGGCTTGGCCAACAGTAGTTACCAAAATGATTGCGTGTATGACACGATAAGTAATTGAGATAATGGCCGAAGCCCTAGGGCTGCTTCTTTGGGATGAATTACCCAGTTAGTTGAGGTTTCCATCTACTTAACTCTTAACACCTTTTGCTAATAAGTTCCAAAAGTAAAAAGTGGCTATAAAAGAGGCCTAATGTTCAGCCAACTAAAGTGTCTTGCCCGCTGTTTAGGCCATTAACACTTTCCCAGGCTTTTATGCACCTACTTTCCGCTTTAATGGCTTCCATATAGAGTTTATTATTCAGCCCATCATGAAGGAGAAGAGTAGCCAACTTCCTGGTTACCTTTGCTAATTGAAGAGCTCAGATATAAGGTTAGCAAACCTCCAGCAATTGAAACATAATTCGCACTTGCATTTGCATCTGAATTTATGCGAGCTGTCGGCCCTCTCGGCTCATGAAAACTAATTAAATGCTTAGCCGGCGTGACATGAGCCTGCGATTGTCCCCCGGAATCGTTAGTATGCACCAGCACTTGGCCAGAAGTGGCCCGGGCCTGCCTCCAGCTCCTGGCAAGCCCGCCTCCTCCCAGCTATATGGATGTGTCTGGCAGCCGGAGTTCAAGCAGGCGGCGTAATGCATTTTGCATTAACATTTTTTCACTCCATCCCGGCCAGGAGCCGGGAACAATGCTAAGAGCCTACAGGGACACTTTAGCCGTGGCCAACACCGTGTGCGAGTGCCAGCCAGTCTGACTTTCCAAGGGGGACAGGGACCCCGACGTGGTATTAAATCCAGCCAGGGCTTCTTCACAGTTTCACTGTTTCTCGCTCGCTCGCTCGCTTTTTATTTTATTCGGAAAAGTTGCTGCATTTTTTCCTTGCTGACACGTGCTAAAAGTTAAGAGACGGAACTTTGCTGCGACAACGCCCCGGCGGAGACAGCAGGAAATGCTGCAAACATTTGGCAACACTCGGCCCGATGAACCGCCTGCCAAAGGTGCTCGGCCAAGGCAGGAGGGGAAGTCGGGCTAAGAGCACAACAAACAACAAGCCGGCGATACGGGAAGGGAGGAAATATTCCCCTAAAAAACAAAACGACAGGCGAACATTTCCCAGGCAGGTAGCCGGGAACAGGAACCGCGCAGGAGCGAGAAGAGTCCTTCGGAACACAAACAGGCACTCGGAGCTACCCCAAAGGAACTCAGTTCCTCAGCCTGCCTGGGAACGTGCATTCCTGTGAATGAAACCCAAGGCAATGCCTGGCAGCTCTCACTCCCCGATCATCATTCATTCCTCATATGGCTGATTTTTATGGTTTCCTGCGACCCCTTCAAGACGTTCGATCCTGCGAACGGGGAAGAAGCCCTTGCCGGCGATTGAATTACACTCATTTCGCATCCTTGCAGTCCTTGTTCAGTCTTGTGTCAATGTCAGGCCTCGAGGGGTTTCGAATAAATATTTGCATTCACAGTGGCATCGCGATATGGAGTGGGGTTAGGTGATAACCATGGCTACTGCACTGCCACTGGAGCCGCTAATTGTCCCGACAAGCATCGCCGTGACGGCTGGTGCAACATTCCAAAGGGGCAAGCACACAAATTGCCAAACTGTCAACTGCCTTGTTGCACGAACAGTTTTAGAAAGTCTACAAGCTCTGAGCTCTGTGCTCCCTGTACCGACTCAACCTATGAACTCTGCTGCTCTGCGGCCGGAGGAGATATGATTGCGAGGATCCCGAGGCAGATCCGATGTCCGCCGGCCTCTCAGGTGACAATTGGCCAGAGTTAGTGGAGCGTCTAACAGCGAAACCGCATCGGATCTAGTTACCCTCTCTCCCGGCGGCAGCCATGTGCCAGTTCGATCGAAGCTTCAGCTTCAGTTCCAGCTCCTCTCGGCCGACAGCTGCTGCTGCGGTTAATTAAGCTCAGCCTCGGGCTTGGGATGCCATCGTACCATCGAACGAAACCCAAGCGCGAGCGACATCGACAACGATTTGTTTATTAGAAAGTTCGCCGATGATGGGCCTCGAGGGGAAGATACTCGTGTTGGAGCAGATGGAAGAACCAGGATGAAGTGAAAGCCAGGGATCACAGAAAGCAGCTTGAAATCTGGAGTAATGATAAAAGAAGTATATGAAGAAGTATATAATTCCTACCTCTAAATCTTCCTTCTTAATTAAATAACTTTTTAAGGATTAGAATTTCTGATAGCCTGCATTCTTTCTTCGACTGGCGACACTCTGCTCCATGCAACAAGAATTTGCGAAAGTTGTTTTTCCACATCGCCACCTCCACCCGATGAGCTTTCCCTGGAGAATAATGTCAAGATTGTGGCCGGAGAGGACTCCTCCGCAGATGGCCGGGCGGCGATTAGCCGAATGTGGCTGGCAAGGTGTTGGCCGGCTGGGACTCCGGGCTACGAGCCTTTGGCCAAGTGAAAGGCACAAGGCACTGCTCACGGTTTTAGCCCCAAGACCGACAGTGTTATTTGTCTCAGAGCAAACTTACTAGCTGGGGTTTTGGGGGTTCAAATTGTGTCAACTTTCCCAAAAATTTGTCGAGAATGCGAATGGGAATGCGAGGCTTTGATTTGCATAGGGAAACTATGAGTCTGAGAGCCAAGTCGGGGGTCAGGCTGGGCCATGGCGCAAATGTTTATCGCTTGCCATTAAATGCAGACGACAATGTCGAGATAATCGGCAGACAGGGGGAAATAGAGACAGGAAGATGGCGATACGAAGTGGCTGAGGAGGCAGCAGGAAGCCACCAAGTGCCAGCGTCCCCAGACGACTATCAGGCGCTAAAGATCTGCAGTTTAAGGTGTCTGTTTAGGTGCGTTGACAGCCGAGATGGGCACGAGATGATGGCTGCCGCTAGGGATGCACAGCGATGCCTCTTACTAGGAGTTGCCAGTGTGATTTTCTCAGTGTGGAGATACGAGTAGAGAGGCTCGTTTAGCGCTAATCTCTTGCAGGCAAACACCAGCTCCTACTCCGCCTCCGACATCAACTCCTTTTCCACGTCTGACTGCCACACGAGTGCTGGGTCCTTGAGACACCACAAACTTGTGGCAAGCTCGCCTCCGGGCTGGAGGGAGACGAAGAAGAGTTGGGGCTGCAAGACAAACCTTTGTCTTTGAGGCAGCGCTATCTCAAACATAATTATTGCCTCATTATGCGACGATGGTGTCGGTAATGTCTTCGGCAAACAACGCATCCAATGGGAAGGCAAACAGCGCTGCGTTAATAATGAAATTGTAAATAAATTGTTAACATTTCGACTGCGCCAAGCGCAAATATTTGCCCCTCAACTTGCCAGCCTGCCAGCGAGTATCTGTATCTGTTGTCTGTTTTAATCTTTGGCTTTGACACATACATTTTCAATTTTATATTTCTTGTTTTTTGTGTTTTTTGAGGTTTTTTCGATGGGCCGCGCTCTCGGCTGTCAACACTTTGACAATTTTCCATTCCCGAGTGCTGGGAGTCGGGGAATCGGACAGGAAACAAACAAACAATAAACGACAGGCGCAACTGATAAACCCGAAAACGAAACCGAAACCCAGTTCCATTGAAGCGCGTTTTTCACATAAAAATATTGAAAAAATTGGAAATTAACCCGAAAGAGCCATAATGGCTTTTAAAATATCATTTCTTCGGGGGGCGGCGATAAGAGCCTGGTTTGATGACTGCATTAGCCACGGTTTACTGTTGTTTATGGAAATGCTGGGCCATAAAAGAGAGGCGACCGTCGTGGAGGCTTAGGAAACTCGATTCACTCGGGAAACCAGTTATTTATTATTCGATTTGTTCGCGTTTTATTATCACCTGTAACGGTGAGCAAATCAAATGCTGATCAAAGTGCCGATAAGGCCCCAGAGACCACACACATACCAAGTATATATAAATATCAAACTATATATCGCACTTATCGGCAAAGGTCACATGCGAGTGTGTCAACATAATCTCGATTCGAAAACAGATTGCAGAATGGAATCAATGGCACTAAGCTCTCGAAAAGGCGACTTGTCAGCGACTTCCCCGCACCGAAATGAAGAAATTAATTTTGATTTATTAGCCCAAACTTGTCTACCAGCATATGAGCTCATATATGGGAGGTAAATGAGCATTTTCCTCAATTTCTCCGACCGAAAGCAGTTGCACCCCCTTTTGGAGTTGTTCGTTTCAATTAATTATTTGTTGCATTGCGTTTTCATTGGATATTATGACATTTTTATGTTCCCCCCGGGGGCTGGGGCTGGGGCCAAGTTATTGAAACATAAATTAGGCAACACATGTCCATAAAACATCGGCAGTCACTTGTCATATCAGCGAACTGTACGAAATTTACGACTCGAACGCCACTTTGACACCAACATATATATCCTGTAAGTGTGTGGGATGATGCCTGGACCAATGCTGATAAGGACACTTGAAACCGGCCCTTAATGTCGCTTTTAATGGCCTTCCCTTCGAGCGTCTCTAATACCAAATCAATTTTGAAGCGCATAAATCAGCGGCGATTCGGGGGAAAATCAATAAAGGAAATAAAGAAGAGAAAAACCAAAGAGCAGAAAACCGGAGAAACTGAGAATCAAAGAAGCTGAGAGTGAAATGCAGCCGATAAAGCTACCATCTATTAGTAATAAAACAAACATTAGCAGAGTGGACCATAAATTATGGTCGCGTCCCAAATTGGAAAATGTAAATCAAGCCGATTAGATAATTAATGAAAATTAAGAGATTCTCTATAATCCACACCATTAAATAACCGGAATACTTCATGGAAATTAATCTAAGGTTAAGGCGAAACGCTATATAGGTCAATTGATGCCAATTATATATAGTTAAACTAAATTGGAGTGCTCCAAATCCGGGGATTTCTATACTAATTCCCTGGGCGCGCAATCATGGGTTTTTTCGGCTCCACAACATCTCGAATTTCTCTCTGGTTCGTCGTCGTTGTCTGTAGTTCACACGTTGCTGTTGAAATCCAACAGATCCATCATTCGCCATTGTGTCTAGCATCAAAGAAAACATTTTCCCAGGGCGTTAGATAACTGAGGAAACAAATTTCCAGCGCTGCTGCTTTCCTCCTCTCTCTGTGTGTGTTTCCCAACCATTTTTGCCGCCACATAAAAAGCAATTCATGCATCTTAAAGACGGCTCACCCTTTGGCTCCCCTCCATTTTGGGCTCCACTAAATCAATGCCAACGAGTCTTGGACATCTTTGCCGCTTCTCGCCGATCTCCACCAAATTGCCAATGGGTCCCGAGAACGGAACAGTCTCATAATAATTAAGAACAAATTCATTTACACTTTCAAACGCCGCCGGAGGAGGAGGAGGGAGAGGACCTCTGATTTTTTTGGGATCTTCTGGGTGGAGCTGGGGGCTGCGTGTGTGTATTGTTGGACTTGACATGTTTTGAGCGCAGGGAATTTATTTATTGTGGATGTGAAATGCATTTAGTATCGCACATAAAAAAGCGACAAACAAGCAGGCGGAACGGGGGCGGTGGCAGCAGGCAGCCCACAGATCGAATACGAGCGATGATCACACGGAGAGAAAATGATTTATTTTGGTATATTTTACATTCTTTAAGTAAGAAATAATATGAACATTAAATGGAAAACTTTTTGCTGGTAATGGGTTTCTTTTTCAGGAAAGTACCTTTCAGTCCCAAGTATTACAACCATTATTCTGGGACCTCGTAATTCTCTTTGCGTCCTTATAATTCTCAAGCGACGTTTCATGATACAAAAAACCAAGAATGCAGTTCTACTGTTAAAAGCATATTTGTTTCCTACTTTATACATTTTAATCTATAAACCGTTTATGTAGGTAAAACTATTAACATTTTGTATATAAGAAAAAATAAAAAATACTAAATAAAGATAACCGTTTTACCTAATTTTAATCTCTAGATGTGACATTCTGCAAACTTTCCTTTAAAAGAAATCACTAGACTGGATTTACTCTTTTTTTAACATCTTATTCTTATACACGACAATTCCCTTGGTGAGCTTACAATTCCCAAGTGGCATTTTAGGGTTAACCCAACACCAAGAATGTTGTTTCACGATTAAACCTATTAATAAAGGTTCTTAACTAATTTATAAGACTATTCTTGTAATATAAGAAGTTACTACCTTATACTCTTTAATTTTAAAATATTTTAAATTGAAATTTTAGTCGCATTCTTAAGGTTTCTGTTTCTCTGAGTGCTGGAGTCCACGCAGATTGCCTCTGAGGCGCAACAACAGCTGTCGCGGCCTGTGGGGATTTCGATTGGAGCACTTTTGATGCGACGGGTTTATTGAACTCCATGCCGTTCCGCTCTTCTGCGCTCCTCCGCGGGGCAATTGCAAAACAATGCAAACTCCCTGCCTCGTTGTCGTTGTACGCCAGTAAATGGGTCAGCGGGCTCATTAAAATTGAAGCCGTGAACTTTCGCTGATCTCTGGCGTTTGCGTTTGCGTTCGCTTATTGCCACAATTTGTTGCGTTCGGACTGCTTAAGCGGCATTTTGTGCCATCATTAATGCAGCGCACGCATTTCACAGCCGACTCCTCCCTATTTTCCAGCCCATAAACGGGGGCTAAACTGCTCATTAGACTGGCATTGTGCGCACTCTTCGATTTCGAATCAAATGGAAACGCCAGGTTGCATTTCCGGTTGTGACAGTTCGCGTTCGCATTCGAGTTCGGCTTCGGCTCTTTCACCAAGCGCCACTCACCGGATGTGCCAAGTGGCAGGGGCTCGTCGTCATAAAAAAATCATAAAGAGAGAAGCACGGAGGGAAATGCCAAACAATATTCAATGCTAACATCAAATTAGGGCAAACTCTCCAAGAGGCAAGTCGAGGGTTGAATGGCAACGGGATTTATCCCGAGTTGATTATTGTGTTCTGCTGCATTGTTGAGCAATTATGCGGCACTTCCTCCTTCCCAAAGCGAAGCCATTTGATGACACTCACGAGTGCCGGCTGCTGCGAAATCCTCCCTCCCATCGAATAACCACCCAGAGCAGGGCATAATCACACAGCTGCTGCTCCTCGCTGTTTGACCCACTGCGGATTTAATGGGCAGCGAGGGAGAGAAAGGTTCCGCTTCCGCATCCGTAGCTCCCTTTACGCCTCATCGATGTGCGGCCAGGAACAAAAGCACCCAATTGACGGATGTTCTGGTAAACAAAGAGCAACAGCTTGGAATTGTGCATGTTACTGTTTCACTTAGTGACTCCGCTGGGGTATCCCCTTTCAATGAATCCTCTAGCATTGTATATATCGTTCGATTTATATATAGTATCTCTTCGATAAACAAGCTGCCAGATCGAGACCGGCTTTCCCGGCACGTCTCTCCTCGCCATATCCGTCGTCGTGGGTTATAACATAATTTACGTCTCTTCCGCTCGGCGGCGGCTTGGCAGCAGCCATCAGTTTCCAGTTCCATGGCCGCACAAAAATGCGGCTGGCCAACTCCAGCTCCAGCTGTATCTCTTCCCGGCCTGCCTTCTCGATTGCCCTGTAATGTCAGGGCATTGTAATTGCATTTCGTGCTGAACTTCTGGTCCTACACCGCAGACAAGTCATCCCGAAAACGACAAACTCCACGACTTGGGCTTTGGCTCCAGCTCGGGCTGCGGTTGCGGGCTTGTATCTCTCTGTACCTCTCTGTATCTCTGCATCGCTGTATCTGGGCATTCCAGTATCTCTGGCCCCACAATGTAGCCAATATCTAAGCGTCGGCATCTTTGGTGGCCGACGCCATCATCGTTGTGAGTCGTTGGAGTCGTTGGAGTCGAAGTCGAAGTCAGAGTCAGATTCAGTTTCAGAGTCAAAGCCGCTCTGTCCCTGGCTGTGTGTTTTTTTCCCTCTAGATTTCAATCTGCCAGCTTGGTTTTTAATCGCTTTGGGATTGGTTTTCCTGAACTTTATGGAACCTTGAATTGACTGAGCCGGAATGAGGCTGGAATGAGGCCGGAATGAAACCGCAACATATGCCCATTTGCCAGCCTATCGAGCTGGGAGATCTCGGCTCACACATCTGTCGGTATGGCCCACGTGTCTTGTCTATATAAACTCGTATATATCTGCTAGAGCTACGCCGAATGTATCTCTATCTGGTCTGCGGCTTAAGAGCATTAGACAGGGGCTGCAACCCCTAATAACACAACGCCTCTAGAGCGAGCCTCCAGCTGCCATTCTCATCTCAAGTGCCAGGCTGGATTTTCGGGGCATGGACAATCTAATTACCGCTTTCAGTGTGCATTTAGCGTAAATGATAGCCGAAGGCGTTTTCACTCCCGTCACAACGCACTCCCGCACACACATGTGCCCCATTAAGCCGGAGGGCAGGAGGCAGTTACGCCCCAGCAAGTTCCACCGGCTCCCAAAAACCGTAAGCCCACCTGCCTCCGTTTGAGCTTTTCTTTTCTGGTTTTTTTTTTGTGGAGCTTGCAGTGCGTGGCCTCCCACTCCTCGGGGCCGGAGTTTAACTCCGGATTCCGGCTCCAAATGGGGCAGCCATGACTTGGCATCGGAGCTGCCTTAGCTGGCAGGTCCCACGCACTCGTCGAGCCGATCAACTGCAGCTTCCAGAGAGACCAAGCTCCGACTGACTGTGTGACGAACGGACCGGCAGTCAATCCGGTTGACGGCATGACGCGGCTTAATTGGCCATTACGAGGCGGCTGCATAAGAGGCTCTCCGTCTTGCGCAAGTCCCACTCCCCGGGAGAATCGCCTCGATGGCTTTCAGGTTTTCCTCGCTTATGGAAAATGATTTTTACCGTTTCAGGCGCTTTGTCTATATGCAAATCAAGTGAAAGCCAGAGCCAACTCTTTCCCCAAAACCCCCACAATCAGTGGACACTTCATATTGAACTCCGGACAGAATTTGGGTCAATGTACTTTCCAGCTAATAGAATAGAAGCCATCCAGCTCAGCTCTCCTTTGTAGACCAAGAAAAAGTGAGAATAGGCAAGGAAAAAGCCAAGACTTGAGCTCTTGACCCGAAAGCCAGTTGCAAAGGATTTAGATTTGGATTTGGATTGGGATTGTTTGCGCTTCGTGTCGTATGCTACGGCTCCTCCTCTTGCTAAAGTTGTTAACATGAAAAGATAAACATCGGAAATGATGTCAGTCGTCAAGCTGGCAGTGCCCAGCCTCCACTGCCTGTGTGCCTCTGTATCTGGCGGATTCAGAGGCAGCAGCCCCTTCTTTATCGCCACGCATGTTCCCCCCGAACAAGCTCACAGAATCATGTAAAACTTACACAACGAAAAAAGCACAAAAAGAGGCAGACAAGAAGCTGCTGAAAATGCTGAAAAAGCTGAGCCCCTTCGGTAGTTTCAGCTGTTACATGCACGGCAATCAGAGCAACGTGTTTCTCTGTTTTCCATCTAATGAATTGCGACTGGGCGAGGGACTCACTGGGCTCCGGACTCCATTGTCGGGCTTGCCAGCGCGCTCCCAGACATCGTTTAGCGGGCTAAATGCCGCACTTTCGGATGGAACCGGAGAACTAACCGCGGTGGCAGACACACACAATGAATAAAAGATAAAGAGCGGCGAATTAGATCACGCGATTGTTGCAGAGAACGTGAGCAGAGAGCCAGGTAACATAAAAGTATATCTAGGGGATGCAGGGAGCCATAAAACCAGGCGAAACCCAGGGATTTCCTGCTCCGAGCGAAGGTGACAACACAAAGGGAGTCACCCCCAAAGTGAGCTGGATTTATGTGCCAACATTTGCATAAATGATTAATAAAAGGGATTCAAAGTGTTGTTAACTATGTAGCAATCAATATCCTAAAATCTGTTAAGGGCACTGAAAAGTATGTAAGATCGTATAACAATACAGGCTTTATCTATTTAAATACATAAAAGTACAAGGGAAGCTCTGTATAAACAAGAAATTAATCAAATAATTTCCAGCTATCACAGCTGATAAGTAGATTAGTTTAAAATCCTCTTCCCTAGGACTGATTAAAGACATAATCTTTCAGAAATCTATGCTAAATCAGCAGATTCCACAGCTGCTTAGGGAATTACTATAGGATTTTCTTAGCACACACTTGAAATCAATATCTTTAGCCATAAACAACATATTTATAGCCTCGGCTAGTGCCAAGTATTACAAAACCGACCAACACCTTGGACTCCATCATATCACAGGCGGAGGTGAGTGTGTGTAAACAAGTGAGGAAGATAAGATATCTGGGACGCGGCCAAGAACACTCCATTATATCGTAGTCAACAATAGAATCTAATGCGGAGCTATTGGCAAGGTTGGGAGCGATTGCTGCAGCTGCTCATCGATTTCTCTCATTTCCCTGCAATTATGGCTTTGGATCCGAACCCTTTAAGCCACACACACACACCCCAGGATCCTGTGATTAATTTGCATATGACATGAGCCCGAGATCTGATCAACGCATCAGCTGTGCCCTGCCCTTCCTTCGCTTCCCTTAGCTCTACATATATTACTTCTCAGGGCTGGGAGGGAGAACTTGTTTTTATGCCGCAAACAAAGCAATTTTCGCACTGACGCTCCCCCCGGCCACATCCCAGATCCGTCCAGGTGAGTAAGGCCCTTTTCACTTGGCAGGGTTGAATTATGAATGCAGCCTGGAGAGGGGTTGAAGAACGGGTTGCATGCAACATGGCAACATAGTCGCAGTCGTAGCATTCCATATTTCGGCAGGACGCTCGCTCGCTGCGGTTTACGATGGCCGGAACGAATGCTTACCTGGGCCAAAAAAAAAAAGAAACCCGGCCGTAAAAACAAGGTGCAGAGACGACGGCGGGTCTTGGCTCATCTGTCGCCTGGCATTGCGTGATGTTTGCCAGATGAATGAGAGTGAAAAATGAAACACGAGTTGCAATCAGTCGTCCGGAAATCAGCACAGACAGGGAGAGAGGGACAGAGGGATAGAGGGACACAGGGACAGGCACAGGAACATAGGCAGTCAAAGGATCCCGGGGAGCGGCTAGCGGCCGAGGAAGACTTCCAGGCGAGACCGGCAGACAGACAGACATTAAGGCCGCATTATGAGACCCGCAAAGGGGCGACAAAGTGTTTCCATTTCCTCCGCTTCCTCTTCCTGCTGCCCGCTCTGCAATTTGTTTGCGGCAAACACACATTTACGTAATGCCACGCCAAGGTCTGGGGACCTTAAAGCTGCTGGCCTGTCCGAAAACAACGAAAAAAGGGAAGGCAGGAAAGCACTTGAAGTTCTTGCGCTTAAATTCCGAGAAACAAGTTGGACTTGGCGGCCGAGAAGATGCACAGAGAGAAAGGCACAAGCTTTTAAATGGATTCCAATCAAAGGTTCTGCAGAAATGCCTTCACAGTTTCTCTGTGTGTAGATGCTGCCCAGAAATTCCAATGGTAATGCAAGGTAATGGTCTTCCCAGGGTAAGCAATGGTTCCTGGGACCTTCTCCTTCTCCTGCTGCCCTGCCCTGCCCTGCCCCTTGATTAGAGCCGCTGTTTACCTGTGCCAGCGATGCTGGGTACGAGTACAGGTTTGTGGAACGAATCTATAAACTGAGATCGCACGCTGACTGTCTGAACGTATGACTGGGCTCTGACTGCTCTGTGTTTTCCGCTTTCCTACGGCCCGCAGATGGAATTTCCAACGCACAATTTGCGACTCGCTTTCCCCGCCCGCCGCTTTTGTTCCTAACTTAACGCCCACGTTTATACCGCTGTCTGGAGTCGCATTTTTTGGTATTTGCAAACACGTTTTTGACTTTGGCGAAATTAAATGTAAATGCCATCAAAAGTATGGAAGTCTGGAGAAGATTGAGGCAAGAAAGGTGGCCCTAAGCGACCGGCCGCTGCCATTCACAAGCCGATTAGAAAGTCGTGCTCCGTGCCAGAAATGCGGTGCAGCGTTACCAAAGGTGTTTATGAGCCGACGTTGAACTTGAAAACCGTCGAAGAACCCCGCGATACTCGATACCCAAGACGTCAGTTTGGAAAAAGGCTTTTAACGACGCCCTTCAACCGCCGTGCCGCGTTGCCGCTTCCCGAGGCTATTAATCAAGGCAGCACGAATCGCATCCGCTGCACCACTGCGACACTATCGAAGCACCATACGGATTTACAGCCCACGGCCCCTAGATATACATATATACATAAATACCGCTTAAGGGCAAACAACAGACAAAGCCCAGACAGACACATTAATTTCGAGTCTTTCGCCCATTCAGCGGGCTGTTAAGAATCAAAAATTGAAAATCGAACAGGGCGCTGCGCTTCAAATCCGAGGCCGATCGTCTTCGATCTTCCAGGTGGAAGTGGAGGGACTGACTGGAGTGGCTCCAAAGTTGTGGGGGCAATCAACAATGGAGGGGTGAGGAGGGAATGGGGAACGCATAGCTTAAAGTTCAATGACTGACGCGGTGCGTTCTTGTTCTGGCTGCGGTTGTCGTCGCTCGATGGTTGCTCTTGCAGTCGGAGTTGGAGTTGGAGTTGCTGTGGCTGCATAGGAATCCATCAGCAGGCAACTTTGACTCGGACCCCATTTATATTGGCCATTCGACTTGGGCTTTTGCTGTTGCTCTTGGTTTTGGTCTTGGTCTTGGTTCTCCGCGTCTGGCTAGCCAAACGTGCAAAAATGTGGCGGCATGAGCGGCACAAGCGGCGACCGGCAGCGATCGGCAATCAATCCCACAGATTCCAGACGCAGCTTCGCTTCGTCCACTGATGTTGCTGTTGCTGCCACTCGAGGAGGCACGCAACAAGCCATTTTTCCTTATTTTTTTTTTTTGCATGCCTTCTCTCCGCGTTCCGTTGAACTTGCGGCGGCGGCCTTAAGTGGCTGCTTCACTTGCGGCCAAGTTAAGCAAACAAAGGCTGAACAAATCTGGCCAAGAGTGTTATCTAAGAGCGAGAGCGAGATGCTGAGTGGCCAGAGTAAATACATTTTGTATTTCTTGAGAGGGAAATAGCTGAAGCGGAAGAACTCTTTGCTTTTTACAAGGTTTATTACAATCTCTATGATTTTACTCATAACTGGTAAGTATATTCTTTATCTTCAAGGCATTGCTGATTTATTTTAAATAAGACTTAAAACTTAATAAGGAAAGACACAACATGACATAGTATCTCTCTGAGATTAATTAATACCTATATAAGAAATTAAAGAGAGGAGCATAGAAGAGGAAGGTGCTAGAACTGGGCATCCCTGCTGTATGGTATTAGATTAGAATACTACTCCTCAGCTCTTGGATTCCTGAGCCCAGGACCAAAGTCTCAACCTGGCTTTACGCCCAAGTTCAGGATCAGAACAGCCCAAGGAATCGGGATTGGATATGCAATCGGAACCTGGGCCTTAGACTGGAACTGAGACTGAGGCTTCGACTTCGAATTCATCCTGCCAGCCAATGTTTACATGCCCACGATGACAGACGCGTCTATTTATCTGTATCTGTATCTGGTTGGCTGGACTGGGACTGGGACTGGGACTGAGACTGGGACTGGTTGTATTTGGTTGGTTTACATTTCGGTTTTGCGCTTCGAGTGAGAGAAAAATGTTGGGAAAATAAACAAGAGGTCCGCCTCGCGAGGCGAGAATGCCAGCCGCAAGTGAAGTGGAGTGGAGTGGATTGGCCCCAAAAAAAAAAACCCAAACAGAAACCGAGGCAGAAACGGAAAATAAAGGGGGGCCCTGGGGCCAAACTTTGGCTGCAGCGATCAAATGCTCATCAGCGCACTTGAAAAATAATGCGTTTGCCGTTTAAGACAAAAAAAGAGGAGAAAAGAGGAGAAAAGAGGCGACGCACTGCAGCTTGTATCTGCGGCTCTGTATCTGTATCTGCTGCGAGTACAAGAACGAGTGCCAGTATGTATCTTTTTCGTTTTTCGAGGCATTTTCATAGCTGGCTGTATTTTTCGTTGGCTTGTTTGTTTAGTTTTCGAGGCAGCACAGCGCACACGGATACGCACGCAGACACTCGCACGCAATGTTGCAGGTGGGAACAGGTTTTTCGTTTGGTCTTTAGTTTTCGTTTTTCGGTTGGTTTTTATTTTTTTTTTCGTGTGTTTGGTGGATGCGGGCCGTATCTCTTTTGGCCTTAGCCAGCAACTCGCAACTTGCGCGTTATTTATGCCCCCACTGTGTGGCTGTAATTACGAATTTCGTGCTATTTCCTGCTGGCCAGAAACCATCCACGGGCATGTGTATCTCCCTAGGCCCACGCACATGTGTCCTCCGGCTGGCATCAAGTTCCCAGTAAAGGAGTCCAGTGTCCAGAGTAAGTGCGTAAGTGGACAGCGGCGAGTGGTGTCCTCTTCAAAGAGGCCTCTCCTTTTGCGAAAAGCGCCTGCTGCGCCCATGCCAGTCACGTACAACTGCAACATGTTGCCCGACCGATCGATCGCTGGTTGTATAGTAAGTGCGTTAGTTCCTTGGCCATAGTTACCCGTACGTACGGTGGTAACAGGCCTAGAACGAATGGGAATTACCCTCGCCGGCTGGCTGGCTGCTGCTCCTCACGCTTGGCTGCTCTCCGTACATAAAATTCAGCCAAGAGCCACCTTTCCGAGTGGTGGTTAGCATTTGCCACAAATGGCGCGATGTAATGGCATTTCTAATATGGACACATTAATGGCTCCGGGACTCACAGGTGAGAGGGGAGGGGCGGGCACAAGGAGTTCGGGGGAACGAAATTGCAAAATTTCAAAATTAACAACCAACAACAGCTGAGGGAAAAATAATAGCTCTGGACAGCTTTCAGAAACCATATGCTGATAAAAACAGACTTAAGAACTAAAGGTTTTTATGAAGAAATACTGTGATAAAAAGAGGTATTAGATGAACCTACTTATTCTTTGTTAATTATAGCTTTTACTGTCTATAATAATAGTTTTTTAAAGATTTAATTATAATATGGAAATTGGGAAATGCATAAAGGCTTAATTCAAATATCTGAGAACTAATCTTAGAGAAAGATCGATTTAAAATCGTTTCTTGCTGAGAAAAATATCGAAAACTTACACTTTTTTCCACTGCCTTTGATAACTGTGATTAATATTTGCCTTTCTGATTAATTTAACTTTAATTGGAACTTAATTTTATATATTTTACATCAAATGCTATAAAAGTTAAACCTATTTTCTTAATTTTTTTGTCACTATAATTGTAAAAATTGCGATAACATGTAATATGTATGCTTGGCATCTTTCCCATGATTTCATGGTGATTGTGAAACCTTCGAAGAAATAATTTGACAAATGGTCTCAATGTCTAAGAATAGGGTTCCTAAATATATTTAACTGCTTGTAAAACGAGGTATTTTGTGTATATTATTTCGCCCAGAGCTGTTGCACATATGCAGAAGCCAGAAGCCAGCGAGTGGCGCTGCTCTTGTTTTTCCCGGGCTTCATACCTGAGCAATTAGTGCGACGCTGCCACTGCACATGCAGAATGCAGTAGCCCAAAGAGCAGCAGCTGCTGCTGTTCGGCTCGCCTCTTGGGCAGCTGACAAGGAGCTGAAGGGGACAGTGAGTGGCAAAGGCAGAGAGCTCTTGCAAAATGACAGCTGACAATGGATTGCCACGTTCTGCCCCTCATACATTCAGAAAAAATAAAAAAAAGGCAGCGGCTAAGTGCACAATAATAACAACGAACAGAGCAGAGCAGAGCAGAGCCAAGCGAAAAAGCTGCAGTCAGCGTCGCCAGACTGGCGTCGAGATTTCATAAAGTTATTGAACGTTTTCAAGCGAATAACAAAAATCGGAGTTGCCAGCGAAAAGGCGATAAACTGCCAGGCGAAGCTATATGGATACCCCCCGGCCCGAGAGATTACCCAATGGAAAATCGGCTTTTCGCATATCAAGCAGTTTGACAGCCACTGCAGATAACCTGTTGCTGCTGCCTGCTGCCTGCCACAGTTGCCATTTGCCAGTTGCCCCACACAAATGGCCATTCGTGTTGGCCGGTATTTAACACAAGGTCGCGAAAACAATGAGCCAAACGACTTTAGACCGCTTATCTAAGCGCTCCAGTGCTGGGCTCCTCGGTAATTGTAGAAGCCTCCGCTGGACGCCGCCAAGAAGCTAATTGTATGGACAGGCACAGACGGCGACCCAGCCAGCCCCACCCACAAATCCAACTCTGAATAATAGCAATGGGGGCGAAGGGAGCTTGCAGCGGAGGCGACAAAGTAAACAAGGTGTTAATTTTCACTGCTACGCTCGGTATTATTCCCTCGTTTCCTTTTCAATTGGAGATGCTCTGGGAGAGCGGGTATGGCGATTATAATAGCCAGTTTGTCGTCGCAAAATGCAGTGAATTCGTGACTTTTTGACATTTATAAAGTTTCTCGCTGAAAAACTATTTCGCTACAAAAAATATTCTAAGAAGAAATTCGTGGAAATGCTCAAGTATAGCAGCTAGCTTGTATCAGTCTTTTTGTAGAATTAAACGGTTCTCTATTATAATTTTGTTTAGTCAGAGAGTATTCTTTATAAAGAAAGTTATTTCATTTCTAAAGAAATGCAAATAAAACCCAGACAAACTTATTTGTTGTATTTTTTGAGGTTAAATACTGGGCCAGTTAGGTATTGAATGAAAATAATGCAAACAGTTTGAATCAAACATAAGTTATTACATTTAATTTAAATATTCACAATAAAATATAGTAATTTTTCCCTTGAATAAATACTAGTTTCTACATTTAATTACTCTGCAAGATCTCACTTTTGTTACATATTTACTAACTTTTAAATAAGACCCTGAGCAATGCACTTTTGGTTAGGGTATCAAGGGCCCCGCCTTTACATCTTTCAATTATACACTTTATTCGTTTTTTTGCTCCTCCCTTTTGCGCCTTTGCAAATTGAATTCCCTCGCGAGTTGCGAAAACAGATAAGATTGGAGCACGTTCGTTGGCCCTGCTCCCTGCTCCTCGCTCCCCACTCCCTGTCAGCCAGGCACAACCCGGCAGCCACCCACACAGAAGCAGGGCCACGCATACAAAGCGGCAGCAGCGGCAGATGACAGGCGATAAGCATAAGCCGCTCGCGTGATAACGCACTTGACTTTGTCGCGAATCGTGCAAGGAATACGCGCTGCTCCCACTGGGCACGGATGGGATTACTCCCCGGATTAGTAGTGGTGTGATGGATGTACTTACGAACTGTGACCGTTTTCGGGTCGTAGGCACAGACGCGTCGCTCCACCGCCGCAATCTTGCGCTGCACACGGCCCGCCCGCTCGCCCACCGCCTGCAGGTCCCGCTGCAGGTCGTCGAAGATGTCACTGGCGATGAGCACCAGGCTGGCCAGCTGCCGGAGGGCGTTGCTCAGCGTGATGTTGCTGATCGAGTCGAACTCGTGGCCGGACACCACCTTGGAGGAGCCGGCGGTGGGCGATTGCGGAGCACTGGCGATCCTGGCCAGTGCCGGCCGCTGCTGGCTGGGATGCCGCGAGTTGGGCAGGGACTGTGACTGGTGGCGTGTGGGCGATGTGGACAGGAACTCGACGTGGTGCTTCAGCTTCTTCATGGGCGCCGGTGCTGGAGGCAGGGGCTGCTGCTGCAGCTGCTCCTCCTCCTCCCCGTTGTGGCTGTGGTGCACCAGGACCCGGGTGAGCGAGGTGGGCGAGCCATCTCCTTCCCCGTCCGGCGACTGCTTGTTGATGCAGTTGTTGTTCCGGCACTTGCCCGGCGTGCAGTGGAAGCGGCCGGCGGCATGGCCCAAGCTGGCCGCCGTGGCCTGCGCCACATTGATGGGCTGCACCACGCGCTGGACGAAGGGCATCTCTCTGGGTCGGCCGGTTACTAGCTGCTCCTCATCCGCTCTGTCTCGCTCCCGCTAGCCGGCACAAAAACAACAAAATAATAGTGATAATCCCAGCTAAACACACACGCACACACACGGACGCCGAGTCGTCGAGCCGAACAAAAAACTGGTCGGACAACTTCTGGACTTGAATCCTCCGCGGTCGCAGCCTCCACTCTAGCTATTGTCTCCCGATTTCGGCACAAATTCCTTTGGCCGGTTCTCACGCACGCACGCAAACACACAAACTAGTTTAATTTCAACTGGTTTATTGGGCTTCCTTTTCTCGGCCAGCCGCTGCCCAGCCTCGTCTCCGCGTAATTAGCAAGCCGCACACGGAATATTGCCAGGTGATTAGTGCGATTTTATGGCCCGGCCGCCACCGTTACGCGTCGTTCGAAAGGTGTGTTTGCCGGCTTCAAAACTACGGCGGTCCGCGCACGTCTTGTCGTTGGCGGTTTCAAAATTAACTAGAGCGGGGGGAACTATCGTTAGAGATGGAACACACAGGTTCGTTGCGGGTCAGTGTAGCCAGATAAAAATTGTACCTTCCCCCTAAAAAATCTCAAGCAGTCGAGATACCCCCTAAAAAATCCAAAATTCAAAAATAGCTATTTTCCAAGCAAAATTGGCGGTTTTTTATAGTTGCAAAAACATCTGGTAACTTAGTTTGGAGATATTCTACTAGGAGGCGTTTAGTCCTGGTCCGCACTAGTTGCTCCATCTCTTGGTCAATTGTCTAAACACCTTAATTACACAATTGGCGGCGCTTTGCCCACATTCGCGGTTAACAGAGTCAAATGTTAGGTTAACATGTAAATGCGGCAAAATTGGTGTAAATATGACGCCTTAACATGTAAATGGGGCACAATTGGAGCTAACAGAGGCTGTTAAGAACAACAGTCGGCTAATAGGAGAGGGAGAGGATTCTCTCAAAATTAACTAGTGCTGGGGGAACTATTGTTAGAGCCCGTGTGACTTAGCTATTTTTCCTAGATCTAGATCTAGCCTTTTTCAATCGGGAAATGCGGTAGAAATTGTAAAATATAGCTATGAAGTGTTGTTAGTTTGTTTAATTTAGTTTGTTTCTTTAATTTAAATTTAGGCAGTTTTTTTGCAATAATATTAGCTATAATTAATATCCACCTGGCGATCAAAACCATAAATGTAACCGATGGAACTATTGAGTATTTGCCATTAAAAGCGCTATCGCTTGTTTTGTTTGCCATTCTTAATACCTTTCTGATTTTATATATATTATTTTTAGCACATTTCTATACATTTCATGGGTTATTACATAATATCTCCTAGAGTAAATTTTTACTTACTAATTTAAGTATATTTATTCCTTAGAATTTTGAAGATATTTTAGCTATTTTGATTTGCATACTTTTAGGCTTGGGTCTCAAAGCTCTCAGAACTAATTTGTTTCTAAGTAAACTAAACTAAACTCTGAAGATGGAACACTAAAGGAAAACGGTAATTTTAAAATGAAAACTACTTTAAAAAATCTAAGGAAAATAACAACATATAATTTTATTGTAAAATTTTACTACCACGCACTTAATTCTCCTTTTTCTTCGACCTCATATAACACTGCACGTAGAAGTTGGCGAACATGATGAACATGACCGCTGATGTGCTGCTATAGAGGTAGACCATTCCCTGAGAGGTTTGGCAGTCGGGCTGGACGGCGGTGTAGGCGCAATGGGAGAACACGATGACGAACTGCATCAGCTGGAGCATGGTGAGGTACTTCTTCCATTGCACAGGTTTGCCCTCAATGGCGGAGTAATAGTAACCGTACATCGCTATGTGCACAACGACGTTAAAGCTACAAAGGAAGAACAGATGGCCCCCGTAGCCTTGGAAACGGATGATAAAATAGCCCCCAGTCGGCATCAGGACGTGATGGAACACATGCAAAAAGGTTATCTGGCGGTACTTCTTGCGCAGCACAAAGAAGAAGGTATCCAGCAGGTCCACGATCTTGTTGATATAGTAAGCGTAGGAGATGGTACGTTCCCAATTCTTCAGGGGGTGGTCCTGGGGCAGGACAGACATACAGCTGAATTTATATGGCCGGAACACGAACAAGAAATATAGTCCCTAGAGAAGGATCTGATTAGGTTCTGAGCTTTACTACAATCGCTATCTAAAACACTCACCGGCAAGAGCATAGTTAGGTTGTAGCAAATCTGAAACATGTTGTAGCATCTGAGAAGTCCATTCAGCTTATAGGGTTCCCGATGCTTCATGAACTTCCTACCGGCCTTGAAGATGACCAGTAGGTATGCCGTGACGATAATCAGGATGGGGCCGGGCCCAGTGGCCAAAGGGAGCTGCTTGGAGTCGGCATAGGGTGTCCGGAATATTTCAAACATTTTGTTATCTGTGGCAAGTTCGATCTAACCTTAATTTGAGTTATTTGATTTGAAAGGCGAGTACAAACGCACAAGCCTACTCTGTTTATTACTTTTGGATTATGTAGGACTCTATTTAAATTTTAAATCAAAATCCGTTAAATTTAAATCAGACATTAGGGGCACTTCCTATGGTTGCGTATTTTTTCTTGTCGTATACGGTCACACTGTGCATGTGCAACAAAAACGCGCGCGTTGCCGGCAATTGGCAAATATTGCGAATTATCCCGAAATATAAAAGAAATACGCCTATACCCGTGAAACAGTCGGCCTACGATGTCCGCCAACTCCTCCAGCAATGCCTGCAAGCTGCTCCTGCTGGGCCGCTGTTTGCGCGCTATACTCCTCAGCGTGGCCATCCAGTTCCTTCTGCTGACCGTCTTCCTGCTGTCGGTTAACTTCCAGCTGCTGCATCCGCTGGCCTGGGTGACCGGAACGTTGGGTCTGGTGGCCAGCTGGTACACCTGGTTCGCCAGCATCCCGCTGGTGGGCGCCGTCGTCCTCTACGGAGTCACTCTCTGTCAGCAGCACCTCTCAGAGCGTCCGTATTGCCCCACTCGCTACCGCTGGCTCCTGCACTACGGACCACGCAAGCTTCTTTTCCTGGGCGCCCATGTCTTGGTTGGATTTCTTACCGCGTGGCTCTACACGGGGTATCTGCACACCGACTATCAGTAGGTATTCATGGACGATGGTTCATGTGTCATTTCGCCATTAAAACAATTTGAGCAAACTTTACTAAACCATTCCCTTTAAATCTGCAGGCACCTTCGGTACAAGTGCTACGGCCAGGACTGTGTGAGCGCCTACCATGTGTACCTACTGGGCATGGGCATTACCGCCGGAAGCTACTACTTCGTCTCCGTCCACATGCGCCAGGAGGTCTCCATTGAGTTCCCCATTGTGGAGCAGTCCCGCGGTGAGAAACTACGCGAACTGTTGTACGCCAGCCTGGCTCGGTCCCTGTTCAGGTCGCTACTGCCCACGCTTACCTACACTTTGGTATTTTGGCTATTCGGACCACTAGTGTGCCGCAAACTTAGCCACATCCTGTCTGTGGATCTAGACGAACGACTGGGGGGTTTCTTCGGTGTGGCCACCAATGTCCGACTGCTCTCCTATGGCTGGTTGCTAACTGCCCAGATTTTGAGCAATATGCACCTCATGCGCTGCTTCTACGGCATGGTGCTGTCGGAGGACATTCCCCTGGTGGTGGCCAAGCAGCGAGCGGCCTTCGTCCACGAACAGGAGGTGACCGTGGTGGCGGGACTAGGGGTTTTCAACGTTTATGTGGTGCAATGCCTGGCTGCTCACTACTTCTATAAGTTGGCCTTGCGCAAGGATTCAACACAGCGGGCCGAGATATTCCAGCTCACGGAGCCGGGCAACCGGCCGGCAAACTGGCGTGCGCTTTGCGACCAGTGCCTGAGCATCCTTGGTAGCTTCACCGAGGAACTGACCGAGTCCATGCAGAAGATCAGTGTGCTCAAGGGCGCCCAGAGCCTGCCAATACCACCAAAAACCATCGAATCCACCAATGCTAGCTTGATGGCCGAGAAGTTGCTGCTGCGACAGTACAACGAGATGCACGGCATCCGACAAATTGTGTCGCCCACACAAGAAGCTGCATTCGAACGGCCGACCGATGGCGTCCGGCATGTGCCCAACTGGTGTGAGCGCGTATCTACGCAGATTGAGGGGGTGTTGCAACGTCTGTTGAAGCGAGTGCCGGGCATCGTTTACTTCTTTAACGAGCAGGAAGGTGCCAAAACAGCCTATTTGCTTACAAATTCCCTGCCCGTAATGTACATGTCTCAGGCCTTGGCACAAGTTTGCGTGGCCTCGCTCAAGGAGGATCGCTACGGTGTGGTCCAGAACGATCTGCCGGCCATCATCAAATCGTTAAACAAACTTCAAGGCGAGCTTCAGAAGCTGAGCAGCGTAATAGGCAACCTGCGGGCGCCCAGCAGCGCATTCAACGTCCTTTATTGCGCTGTGCGTCGTAGTATGTACACCATTTGCAACTCCTTCGGCGACTACCTGGGGGATCTGCTGCCGCCCGGCGAGGAGCTAAGGCAGCTGCAGGATCTCATCTACCAGGAGTAGGTAGATCCCTCAACCCTACATCACTCACACTCATCTTGTAACATGTTTTGCATCTCTTTCTTTAGTTGTTGTCTGCGGTAACAATAAAAATTTATAAATACAACTACAAATGTACAATAGTTAAATACACCTATTGACTTTTTAACTTATGAAGTACGTAATGGTTAACACGCGATTTGATCATAACTAGCACTGATGAAATGGTCTGCAGGGTGAATGTGTACAAGCGGCTCTCTCTAGCTAGAGAAAGGAGCACTCACTGCTCCTCCATGGCTACTGCGAACATGAGCAGGGCCACATCCTGCTCCAGCCTTCGGTTGGGTCATACATCGGTTTTCAATGGCAGTGAGCTCGCAGCGGTTGCTGCCTCGCCGAGCGATTGCTCCAGCTGCTCGGCCACCTCATCCAGGTGCTTTAGCGCTTCCTTAGCCTTGCGATTGCGGCCGTCCACAAAGATCTGCGTCTCAAGGAAGTTTAAGGCACGGAAGGCCATGCCGCCCAGCGGGTCATAAAAGCCTTCATAGGTCTTCGGGTTTCTAGCATTCACGCTCTGATCGGGCGTGTTGGGATCGAAGGGAACGTACTCCTGGATGGGTTCCTTGTGCCAGCGGAAGATGTTGCGCGAATCTGTGGAACGAGCACAGAGGAATCTCTGTATTAATCTTTCACTTTTTAATGGACAAGTTGTTACGCTACCCAGGTCAGCCAGCACACGCGTCATCTCGCGAATCTGGGCATCCTGTCGCTCCAAACGGAAGTTCATCTCCGTCAGCATGTTAGTCAGCTCCATCTTCTCCGACTGTGCCATCTCGTTCTTCTTGTTCTCCTTGATGGTTTGACTGGAAGCAGGCAGGGATTATTATGACTGAGGTCAACTCAAGAATCCCCCCATACGAACCGTGAGTATTCGAAGATGAGCAAACCGGCGCCGATAGTGAAGATGATGAACTCGCCCAGCAGATTGGCTCCCAGCTCAATGGCCATCGCCTCGTTCAGCGGCGGCACATTCACCCGTCCGCCCATGTTCAGCGCCCACATCTTAGTCTTCACCTCCACCCAATTGTAGACTGCAAAAGAAGTGGGAATTTAGTCATGGCTCCAACTCTAATCTCCTCTAATCATATCAATTCCACATCCAACCACTTACACTGCGCCGGTGGCATGCATATGTACTTCCTGAAGAAGGGACTCGACTTGGCGTTGGACTTGATGACATTGGCTATCGGCTTGCTGATTTGCTTGATGGCCAAGACACCAAGCTTGGCCGCCGGGAAGACGCCGATTACCATTGTTTTTTATGGCCAAAAAGTATTACAAAATATGCATGCAGTGTGACCGCAGTCCGAGCTTTCGAATATTCCATAGCGCTGCGAAAAAGGCAGACCATATCATATACATAGGTAATAACCCATTTGAATACTTATTTCTATGGTTACTGGGTATCTAGTGACCATTTGTAAGACGCAGAAAAATATAAGCCTTCATGATAAATCTATAGAATTTAAGACAATTATTTTAACTTGGATAGAATATTATTATATATTTTATATATATATATATACATTTTTTGCATAGCCATAGTAATGACTTCATTGGGGACCATATCGGTGACAAGAGATTAAATCTCAAAAGTTTAATAGAAAAATATATTTTCGATAGAATTCCTTAGGGATTACAGAATATTTATAGACTTTACAAAATTATTACAAAAGCCATTATCTTTGATAGCCATGCAAAGCAGCCTTTAAGGAGTAAATGTCCCTCTCTTGCTGATCGATCTCTGCGCTTATCCTCTCCAGCCGCTCAAAAAGAACTCTTCTCCGCTTCACATGTTCCTGGTGCTTCTTCTGAGTCTTCAACTTTTGTCTAAAATAAAAGAATTCAATTGAAAAGGGTCGGATATCAAAAAGCTCGGTTGTTTCTAACCGGGAAACCTCGTAATATATGAACCACAAACCAATGATCACCACAATGGCCTCGCTGAGAAGGTCCGAGCCCAGTTTGGTGGCCATTGGAGGAGTGAGAGGCGGAACCCTCCTAGGTTGCTTCAGTCGCAGCATCCGGAGCTTCCACCGGACCTCAAAGATGTTGTACAGCTGAGCCGGCGGGATGATGACATAGCGCCGGACGTGGGGATTATGTTTGCCTACCCACATTAGAAGATTGCCGACGGGCTTGATGATCTGCTTCATTCCATATATGAAGAATTTTCCTAATGGAAAGCTGCCGATCACCATGGTGCCGATACTGATAATTTTGAAAGAAAAAACTGACGTAGCCGACTCGGTTTCAGTTATTATCTATCACATCTGTGCTCGCCACCATCGACTTTAGCTGACGGATTTCCATGGTCTGAGTGATGACCTTGTCAGTTAGTTCGCTAACTTTCGTTTCAATTTTCTCTCGTGCGAGCTTGTGCTTTTCATGCTTAATTTTCTCTTTCCTACTTTGCCTATAAATGGAAAAGATCACTTTCTAAGATTTAAGATACAAATAATACATTACTACAAACCTGGAATACTCCCCAACAATAAGCGAAGCGCCAATTATGAATATACACATCTCGCCCAGCAGGTCGCTGCCCATTTGAATGGACATCGCGTCGTTCAGAGGTGGAACAAAACGCGGTTGTCCCAGTCCCAGCATCCACATTTTTGAGCGCACAGAGATATTGTTGTATACTGGAAATGAATGTCAGGATAATATTTTCTGGCAAATATCAAATTACTCACAACTGGCGGGCGGGGCTACAACCAGAGTTTTAAAGGCCGGACTTTTTTTGGCCGTACGCTTTATCAGACCGCTGATGGGTTTGGCGATGTGCTTAATAGCCAACACTCCAAGTTTTGCTAGGGGAAAGGCGCCGACAACCATTTTATTTTTTTTTAAATAGGAAGGTAATCAGATCACTCTAGTTTTTGTGTTAAATAGTTTATTTTGGCATTTGGTACACGGCCACACTGCTCTGAAATTAAGTTTTTTGATTTGTTAGCAATTTATCACTAACAACAATGTCGGCGAAAGACAGTTCTGATGAAGAAACTGATTTTAAAGTGGTTTCCTCCACTAATTATCAGCGCGTCCAGGATAAAGTTGCAAAGGTAAGATTCAAATCTGTTTCTGGAAGCTGCCAACTTTCTCAAGAAATCAGCTGCTCTTGGCCTATATCCGACTTAATATACACCCTTATCTTTCAGATAAGCTACGCAGATGGCATAGCCGATGGACGGGAAAAGGTGTTTCAGACCAGCTTCGATCAGGGCTACGAAGACGGTCTTAAGACAGGCTTAGAACTGGCTAAACTAAGCGCGTTCCATGAAACCCTTAAAGTAGCGGATTCAGTAAATGCAGAACTAAGCAGAGAACGAGAGGCTTATCAGGATCTTAAGCTCAAAGCTCCCACAGCCAAAGAGCACTTTAAGTACCTGGAACACCAGGGAGTACATCTGAGCGTTGTGAGGGACAAGCAAAGGACCTACTTTGACGATCTGATAGGACAATGTGCGCAGGCTCTCCCAGCAACTACAAATTTATTCGCATCGGGCTCCATTAGTTAGTGTTAATGTGGTTTAATGCAATTTGTTTGGGAATTATCAAAATAACTGAAAATATAGATCTGCTTGCGACTTATAAATACAGGCCCTCGGGCGTGCCCTCCTTCTTCCTGTAGAGAACGCTCTCCTTCGACTTCTTGAAGTCCTCGTTGGTAACCTTCATGCGGCGCTCGCGCAGCGCCATCAGGCCCGCCTCCGTGCAAATGGCCTTGATGTCGGCGCCGGAGAGATCATCCTTGGCCATGATCAGTTCGCTGAGGTTCACGTCCTCGGCCAGGGTCATGCGCGAGGTGTGGATGGTGAAGATGCGGCGCTTGGTCTTCTCGTCGGGCAGCGGAAACTCGATCTTGCGGTCAATACGGCCGGGACGAATTAGCGCCGGGTCCAGGGTCTCGATACGATTTGTGGCCATGATCACTTTGACGTCTCCACGGGAATCGAAGCCATCCAGCTGGTTGAGCAGCTCAAGCATTGTACGTTGGATCTCACGCTCGCCGCCAGAGTTGGAATCGTAACGCTTGGTGCCCACGGCGTCAATCTCATCGATGAACACAATGGAGGGCGCGTGCTCCTCGGCCACGCGGAAGAGCTCACGGACCAGCTTGGGACCATCACCCAGGTACTTCTGGATCAGCTCCGAACCCACTACACGCAGGAAAGTGGCCGAGGTCTGGTTGGCCACCGCCTTGGCCAGCAGGGTCTTGCCCGTTCCCGGGGGACCGTACAGGATTACGCCCTTGGGCGGCTTGATGCCCATCTCTTCGTAGTACTCAGGATGTGTCAATGGCAGCTCGACGGACTCCTTGATCTCCTGGATCTGAGTGTCGAGTCCACCAATATCCGCGTATGTCTCTTGAGGGGCCTTCTCCAGCTTCATAACCGTGACCATGGGGTCGGTATCGTCGCTAAGCACTCCCACCACGGCGTGCACCTTGTGGTTGAGCAGCACGGAGCAGCCCGGCTCCAGCTGGTCCTTGTCCACGAAGGATAGAATGCTCACGTAGTGCTCGGAACCCACCGACGTAGACACAATGGCGTGGTTGTCGTCGATGATCTCTTCCAGATTACCCACGGACATGGGTGTGCCGCGCAGGTCGTCCACCTTGGAACGTTCCTCCTCGTTCTTCTCGTCTTGCGGCTTTAGGCGTTCCTGGTTGCGGATGAACTCGTCCTCCATCATTAGGTAGTCCTTGATCCGCTCCAGCTTCAGCAGCTTCAAGCGGCAGCGCGTGTGGGGCGTCACCTGGGGCAGCTTCATGGCCGCATCTGGACCCTTTGCGCGACGCTTCTTCTTGCCCACACGGGTCGGGATCGGAGGCTCGTACTTCTTCTTTTTGTCCTTGTCATCCTTCTTGTCGCCAGCGCCCCCTTGGGCCGATTGGTTTTGTCCCTGCAAAGAGTGGATTCCCCATTAGCAGTTCGTTGCAGTCGTCTTACCCAGTTGGTTCTTACCATTTTGCTTCTGTGCTGCTACTAGTTTTCACAAACGTTTAAAGTTCCGACTCTTTTTTTTGTCGGCAACACAAAAACAGAATTTCTACTAGTCATAAGCGAAGCAAAGTTGGCTGCGGCTAGCTTACCGTACCTGTGAATACGGGCGGTCTGGCAACACTCAGCTACGAGGGAGCAATAAAAATATTCAACCAATTTTAGAGAGTTATGAAAATGTTTCTTGAGTTCTCATTATTGGAGTGTATGTTTCGAAAATATACAGTTACAAGGCACATATTTGAAACTAGAAATTAGTAAATTAAATTTGTTCGTGACTGTTCCTTTGGTAATCGATAACAGTGAACAGTCACGTTGGAGCAGTCTGGCAATACCTCCCATTTGTTTATTGTTTGGTTTCTGCCGCGAATTGCTGAAAATATTTAAATTTTGTTGATTAAAGCCTTTCAATGGAACAAAATGCCAAGAACGTCGATCTTAAACTTGACACTGTTGACGTTTTGACTACCGGCACAGCAGCAGAGTTTGTGAACGGCATCCTGGACTTTCTGCTCTTCCAGCGACGCCAGATTCCCTTCGTCTACAAAACGTACAAATATTATGTGGAGAAGTGGTCCGATGATGAGAAAGTTGTGCCTGCAGAGGATCAGAAGTCGTTGGCCAACTACCAGCTCAACCAGCAGCGTTCCAAGGCTAAGGCCACCAAGGAGTCGATCAGTGACATGCGAGAGGTGAGTGTCGTGTTCATTATCCACATAGAAACAAGCCATTTCTTACCGGCTACCGGTTTTTGCCTGCAGCTCATAAGACAAGCCTTCAGGACGTCGGCAGTGAAGAGCCTGCGGTTTCTGTTCGGCACCAATACCTTTATGCCCTCGGAAGCGTACACACTGCACATCCCTCACGACTCCATATCAAGGTCTCACTTCTGCGAGCACCATGCTTTGCCTGAAGGACGTATAAATCAGGCGCTGCTACGCCTGCTAACCTGCGAGGATCTGTACACACTCTTCTCCACGGAACTGAATGCCACCAATGTGTTTCTGGAATTGGAACTGCTCACCCCATCGGAAACCCGGCAGGATACGGCTAACCTAATGCCCAAGGCTGTTCTCAGTCGACTTCCGCGCAGTTGCAAGAATATACACTTGCACCTCCTGCACAGCAGTGAGAACCCCTTGACAGAATTGCGATGCTGCCAGCAAATGGACATTTACGAGGATCTTAACCTGCTAAAACTGGACAAATCTAAAGACGAATGTGCCCAGACTAGAGATTATGAAGACGCATCCAATGAGACCAGCGGCTGGTGGCAGTCAGAGGTTATAGTGCGTGGATTCAGGACGCAACCCAACCAAAAGTCCGGAGACTTGTGGACTAGCTAGCATTATTCGTAGTTAAGTTAGCCATTTCCTTTTTAAATATATTGTGCGAATGCCAAGAATAAAGTTTCAAATCAGTTTTTATGCTGCGTATTTATTTGTGTTGTGTATTTTATTTGAACATACAATATATAAGGATGATATAACGTATTCTCTCATGTAGCATTTGTATCGTATCGTATTTCTATGTATTTTATGTGTCATTTTATGTACTACTTCCCATCGTATTAAATTTGTGTTTTATATGCTTTGATTTTTGATAATTTTAGGTGTATATATTGTCTTTCATTCAATGATCAATATATAAAGATATACCATCTTCCCATCGTATTAGGTATATGTTTAATTAGGTCATCGTATTTGAAACGTATCGTGTTTGAACTATGACTATATCATTCAATGAATATGATTAGATATTTTATCATATTTAAATTAAGTGTGTATTGTCTATCATTCAGTGAACAATATATAAGGATGATATAATGTATTCTCTCATCTATTATTTCTGTTTAGAAGTGTGTTATGTCCTTCATTGAACATATATAAAGAAATAGCGTCTTCCCATCATATTAAGTGTTTGTTTTATAAGCTCATCGTTTTTTGAGCTTTGTGTGTGTTTTGTCTATCATTCATTTAACGTATATAACGTACTCTCCTCGTACTAAGAGTATGTTTCTTGTGCTCATCGTTTTTTTGATTAGGTGTGTTTGAAAATTATGTCTATCATTCAAGTGTAAGTTTTAAATACTCATCGTTCGTTGAGCATTTTAAAAGTGTTATACTTTTTTCCCGGCCAGGGTTGAGAAACTTAAGTGATTATGACGCAGGGCTCCTTATTGGCGCTGCGCTGCTTGATCACAATCTGGTTGGCGATGCGGTCCATGTCGCGTTGTCCCTTTGAGGTAAGCTTGCGGCCCCCATCCGGATGCTTGTCCACCAGACGAGCTGCCTCCAAGGCTTGAAAAGCCTGTAAGGGAGACAATTGCCTTGATTAATTTAATCTTTGGTTTAACAACTTTTTTACAGTACCTTGCGAATGCAACCATCCGAGGAGCGGCAGTAGCTAGCCGGATGAGTTCCGTTGCGCTTGCGTCCGCCGTAGATCTTGGTGAACGCAGCCACTCCGGACGGACTGCGCATGTACAAGTGGCGCATGATGGAGGCGCAGCGCGTGAAGAACCAATCGGCCTCGGTGGGAGCAGTCTCCTTGAACTTGCCCGTCTTGATGAAGTCGGCCTGCTCGGGCACCACAACTTTTCCGGACTTTTTTAGGAAAGATGCCAAAGCTTTGGTCACAACGTGCTGGTCTATATCCTTGACCGTAACACCCGGCATCTCGCAATCTACTTCGTTTAAGATGTTCTGTACTGATGACTCTGTTAACTGCCGATTAAGTTTTCCTTACCTTTAGCCAATTAATAAAAAAAATGTTCTGACTTCAATGGCGGACTTGGCCGAAATGGACAGTTAGTAAGCGTTAGTGTGACCGAGTTTCTGTGTGGACAGGAGTTCGTATCGATAGTGTGTCAGTTGTGAAAGGACTGTCATCGATGTACACGACTTTGAAATCAAATTATTCCAAATAACGAATTTGAATAAAAACCGTCTATAAATGTTATTTTTAATTTTTTAAACCCAATGGGTTTACTTTCTCCAACTATCTTCTTTTTTTTAATTTTGATAAAAACAAAGTTTGAATCGAGGCGCCGAAGTGTGGCCAGATGTTTTTCTCATAAAGCGGTATTTTCGTAGCGCTGCACGACAGTCACACTTTAAAATCAGCCAAACAACAAAAAAACCGTTCCACCCGCAAACAAATATATCGCCTTGACTTGACTCATTCCGGTTGAATTTGTCGCGACTGCAGCATGTCTGAGAAGCCGACTGTTCTGATTTTGGGTGGTAAGTCTCATTCGGCGGCTGGGCAGCCTCCTCCGATAGCGGCCCCGCCCCGCCCCCCACTTCCTCTTATCACCGACTGCATCGCATTTGTGCCCCGCAGGCTGCGGCTTCATTGGACGCAACTTGGCCACTTATCTGCTGGAGAATGAACTGGCGCAGGAAATACGGATTGCCGATAAGACCCCTCCCCAGATGGCCTGGCTGAACGAGGAGCAGGCGCTGATCTTCGAGAGCGAGCGAGTGGAGTTCTGCAGCGCCAACTTAATAAATGCCGGTAGGTGCCATCGCTCGCATTAGGGTGACTCGATTCGCGGAGGATGTGAAAAAATTGTGGTGAAATCTTTGTTAGGGTCACCTTCAGCCAAGAAATGTTCTCTGATGAAGCATTCTTATCTGTTGATAAATCATGAATTCTTTTATCTATTCTAAAAATGTCCCTAAAGATATCAAAAGAGACTTTAGAGAGGATTAAACTCTCCTCCCAGGTAAAGGCAAAGATCACCCATTCTTTTTGCCCTCACTAGAACCGAGCCACCCTAATGCAATTGCACCTCCAAACAGGTTCTAGAACTCTCCTCTTTGTGTTATTGCAGCCTCTTGCAAGGCGGCCTTCGCGCCACACCCCACGACGGGAAGGGCCTGGGACATCGTCATCAACTGTGCGGCCGAGACGCGTGCCAACCAGGATGATGCTGTCTACAAGGAAGGAATCCTCAAGCTGAGTGTAAACTGTGCCAATGAGGCATCCGCGCAGCGTGTGCGGCGCTACGTGGAGCTCAGCTCCGGATGTGTGAACAGCAGCGAGAAGACGCCGCTAAAGGAAGACTGCAAGCTGGAGCCCTGGACGGGCGTGGCCCGGCAGAAGCTCAAGGTGGAAAAGGAGCTGGCGAACATGGGCGATCTCAGCTACACGGTCGTCCGATTGCCCGTGGTCTATGGCATTGGCGATAAGCGCTACTTGAGTGAGTTGTTCGTATTCGTCGTTGTTGTCGTCGATAGCCGATAATTGATGTAATTGTCAGACGGGCGAAACCCGAGCTAATGACCACCACCCCACCATCCATTCCGTTTCGTTCACAGTGCCGCGCATTATAATCGCTGCCATTTACAAATACCTCAACGAGACAATGAAGCTGCTGTGGAACGATGCCATGCGTCTGAATACGGTGCACGTATCGGATGTGTGCGCCGCCATTTGGCAATTGGCGCAGAGCCCCAAGACCGCCGGGCAGGTGTACAATATTGCTGATGATTCAGCCTCGACGCAGGGCAGCATAAGCAACCTGTTGGTGGATATTTTCGACATCAATGTGGACTATTTTGGCATTGTCATGTCGAATTTGACTAAGGTAAGGTATTAGCGGTATCACCCGGCAACTACAGGTGGGACTTGCATAAATAGATAGCTTAGCGTTTCGTTTAATTGATCAAAAGAAGATTAACCAGTTAGGCGGTCAATCTACTTAATTATTCAACCTATCCTTGTATGGTATAGCTTATCTAGGTACTAAAGGTTAAAGCTTACTCATGTGTTACTTAAAACATCCCCCAAAAGCTGAGTATTAGTTGATTTTTAAGACAGTTGCCAGCACAAATATCTGCTGAAGTTTTGCCTAAACACGCACTGTAATGTCTATAGCTTGTTTTTTTTTGCATGTAAGCAGCTTATTTCGGGGTTTTCCCACTATGTGTGCCGTCCACTGATTTAATTACATCATAACCTTGCTCAGCATTACATAGGGTAACCAAGTTAAAGCCTACTAATTATTCAATTCGTTCTTTTGTGCTAGCTTTATCCCACGGACACCGTTGGCGAGATCAACGACAAGCATATGGCACCCTGGGCCGAGATTTGCCAGCGTAATGGCATTGACAACACCCCGCTGACACCCTACCTCGACGAGGAGCAGCTCCACCACAAGCACCTCTACTTGGACAACACGAAACTGAAAGACTTTGGCTACGTGCTGCAGCATCCGAAGCTCACGCGGGAGCTGCTCATGGCGATGATTAACGACTATGTGAAGCAGGAGTTGTTTCCCAAGTCTTTGGTTCTCTGATACGCCGCCACTCCTTCCTCTCGTGAGGTTGCACCAAGTTGACACGCACTCATATCCGGAGACTTTTATACCCTGTAGTAGCTAGTAAGCAGAAAAGTTAGTTTTTAAACGATTATTCCTCTTCCAATTTGTATACGATACGGACACCCATGTACGCTGTGCAGTATCTCTCGGTCTTTTGCCACAAAAGTGTACTTATAGTATTATATAGAACCCCTATACATTTATATTTTTGATACATTCCAATCGATCGATCCCACAATGTTTACTCGTAGTTACATATATCAATGTATTCCATTGTGATCAGCTAAGTGGCCAACTCCCAATCGACAATTAAACTTGCACTTGTTTAGAGTTTAGTTTTGTGTATATTTGATTATTTTAAATGTTACGGCAACGGAGCGATCGTACGATAAACGTGACTGTGACTTGACGGTACGAGACGTTGCGATACATAATTGAAAATGCAATTGCTTCACTTTTAGACGCTCGATTAACTTAAAAATTAGAGAAAATCAACAATAATAAGCTCGCAACTTGTTCAACTTAATACGAAACACGGGCGAAAGTTGGTTTTGTTTTGTTTTTGTTTGTTAAAAGAGTAATTCCAGCGGCCAGCTCCAATTGCCGTAGAATTACGTTTCTTGCATATCGGTTTTGTGACATTTTCCTCTACATAAGACGGCGGTGCATGGAGCAGTAGCAATAGTTATGCTCTTGAGTTCTTCGATTGCTTAATTAACTAGTTAAGAGTCTGGGGGCTAATCATCAGCACACTCGCTTAGAAGGCCAGGCCGGCATCGCGGTATGTGGTGAAGATCTTCTCGATGGAGTTGACATAGGCAGCGGTCCTGAGGTCCAAGCCCAGGTTGTACTTCATGGCCGTCTTCATGATGGCGCGCGCCGAACGCTCCATGGTGTAGTCCAGACCGGAGTGCACGATGTCCTTCTCGGAGGCGCCGGAGATGCGCTTCTGGAACGACTCGGAGGGGGTCACGGGGATGCGACCGCCCACGCGGCCAAAGCGACGCTCCAGGGACTCTTGCACGGATTCTGCAGGGAGACAGAGCGGAGTGGGGGAAACGAGAACGAACAAAGCAATTAGTTGAGAGTGCCAGACATGCTTCTTGGATAACACAAACAGATATATCACAAGAACTACAGAGATTGGGGTTAGAGATCTGCAGGAATGTTTACAGCATGGGATTTCTGGGTTCCAGATATTAGTTATTCAATGATATTGAGATGATGCACAGAGAATATAATTAAAATATATATACGAGTACAAAACGTAACAGACAAAAACTAAATCAAAGCTGAGGGACTAACTACAATAATGTTTCAGGGTTACCAAGTGTGTTTTTTTTTACGGATGTTCTTTATAGATATGAAATATTATTCGGTTTTGGTTTCGGGATTGATAAATGGGTGAAAAGAAAACGAAAAGAGTTATTAATAATAAAATGTACCGTCATTAATGATTCTTTCAATTGACTGTTGGACTGAGGCTACAGTTGGCGATAGAGAAACGGAAAAAAGAAGAAGAATAAACAACGAATTACTTAGATGATACTTCACAAAATTAAATCCTAGAGTTTGGTTTGGTGTCGGTGGATAGGATCGAAAGGTAAAGATAAAGATAATCGAAATTTGGAAGAAGGAGAACCAAGTTAAAGATCTGAATCAATTTCTGGGAAGAGCAAATGCTGGACAGAGCAAGCGCTATTCTCTGTTTCGGATTTCGTATTTCTCTAAATCATAATAATTAGCATAAGAATTAATTCCATAAACCGATTAATGAAATGGCATGAGTTCAATGAGCCGAGAAAGATAGATAGATAGAGAGAGATGAGGAGCAAGTGCCAGAACTTACCGAGCAGGTGGTAGTTGGACTCGCGCTCGTACTTGAAGGTCAGGCGACCGTACGAGACATGGTTCAGGTTCTTCAGCCACTCGAAGAAGGAGACGGTGACACCGCCGGCATTGATGTACAGATCGGGGATGACCAGGATTTTGCGATCGATCAGGATCTTGTCGGCAGCAGGGGTGGTGGGGCCGTTGGCAGCCTCGGCAATGATCTAAAAGTTACAGAAAGTTTAAGGATTACATATTCTCCCATTATTTGTATGATTCCCAAGGGAATACTACGAGAAACTCCCTCACCTTAGCTTGGATTCGGTTGGCATTCTCGCTGGTGATGACCTTCTCGACGGCAGCTGGAATGAAGATGTCGCACTTCTCGAACATGAGGTTCTCGCCCTCGTAGGGCTTGGCGTTCTGGTAGCCCACAATGGTGCCGTGCTCGTTCTTGTAGTCCTCCAGCAGCTTGGGGTCAATGCCCTCTGGGTTGAACAGAGTGCCGTCGTGCTCGATCACACCGATGCAGGTGGCGCCGGCGCGGGTCAGGTAGCGGGTGGTGTGCAGGCCCACATTACCGAAGCCCTGGACGATGAAGGTCTTGCCGCCCCAGCCGGGAGTGGTGCCTGTAAAAAGGATTCATTGTAAGATCATAAAAGGCACCAAAGAGCAAAGGACACTCACCGATCTCGCTCATGTAGTTGGCCTCGTTAATGAAGTTCTCCAGGCCGTGGAAGACACCGCGACCGGTGGCCGAGACGCGTCCGTGGATACCGCCCTGGTTGATGGGCTTGCCGGTGACACAGGCATGGGCATTGATGTCCAGATGGCCGATGGTCTTGGCATAGGTATCGGCGATCCAGGACATCTCGCGCTCGCCAGTGCCCATATCGGGGGCTGGCACATCGACGCCGGGTCCAATGAAGCCCTTCTTGGCCAACTCAAGGGTGAAGCGGCGCGTGATCTTCTCCAGCTCGTGCTCGGAGTACTCCTTGGGGTTGATCTTCAGGCCGGCCTTGGCGCCGCCGAATGGCACATCCACGCAGGCGCACTTGAAGGTCATGAGGGCGGACAGGGCTTTGACCTCATCGCGTGACACGTCCAACGAGAAGCGGATACCTGCCAAGGGAAGAGAGGTTGCATAAGTACATTACGTATACGACAGGTGTACAGAACTGGGCGACGACCTTGATGCAGCAGCTTTCATTTTTGGCCTACATCCAACAGACGAGTGCCAGAAATAGACAGAAACTACACGAATTCCTCGCGGAAAGCAAAAGTTTTCCTCGAAATACAACATTTTCTGGCTGACTTTTTCGAGCACGTGAGAGCCCTCAAGAAAATCGCTGCATCTGGCACAGAAGTGGGGAAACCTTCCCACTCTCAACGATGGCGCAACAGTCACAAGAACAAGACCCATAAAACCTGCTGGCTCTTATCATTATTTGCTTGGCACATTTAATTTTGTTGATATCGTTGAGGAAGTTTAGATTAGATTACTTTGGGTTTGTTGCCTGTAATTCGAATTTAATAAGCGTGTTCCATTGTAAAAACTCAAAAGATCAAAGTATACCCTGTTTATGGATCGATAAATGGCACTTTATGGTGAGGAACAAGTTCCATTCGATCGCTCTATAGGTTGACTTCAAAGAATTAATGATTTCCCCATTCGCGGGACGAGCCCCCGAAAAAACAAGACTATAAAAACCAAATTAGCTTAGTTCCCTCGATTAAAGTTTATGCTGTGTGTTGCTAAGCCGAAAATAACAATATCATTCATGGCTGTTCGCTTTCCAAATGAGTTCTTGGCTTTATCAACTGTGTGGTGCGAATATTCGATGGGACTCGGCAACTGGAATCTATTAACGAAAATACGATGAGTACACGAATTTGCAAATTACAAATCATTGCCCCCTTAGAACCGACAGGGATTTATTTTTAGTACGTTGCTTCGTACTAAACTGTCTGGGTTTATAGTATTTTTTCATGCTAAATAATGTAAACAATTTAAAAATAGCTTTTCTTAAATATATGAAGCTTTTACAATCGTCGTTCATCAACAAAAAGATTTGTTTTCTTCAAGATAAAATCTTAAATTTATAGATAGCTAGAGCTGAAAAACAACGTTGTTTTTACAGGTAATTATGTTATATGAAATATATTTACAAAATACCTCACATATTACCACTATCTTATAGATTCTCATTTATTAAGTTGCAATTCTTCTAAAACCAACTTTTAATTAAGCATAAAGAGCAGTTTCTTTGCTTAAAAATCACAATAAAGGGACAATATCGGATATCTTCAAGTAGAATCTCGGGAATTATGGCATTCTGTTTGTTTGAGCTGAGCCGGCAAATCGAATTGAACAAAACTGGGAGCCTGAGTCGAGCTGGGAATGGGTGCCTCTGCTGACTTGACTGTACCCAAACCGCTTGACGACGACGACGTTCTCTCTATTTCTTTTCGCTTATGTTTACCATAAAACATACAAAAAATACAAAAACAGCCGAGTGGAGAACACAAACAGCCAACAGCAGAAATGTGAAATGCCAGAAGTCCGGCGGCAACCGGCTTTATCAGGCGACTTGTTTTCGTTTTCGATTTTTTTCGGCTAGAAGCATTTGAAAACTAATAAAAAATAAGACCCAGAGAAAATACAGAAAATGAATCTATTAATGTCGCCATATAGTGATGGCTCAGGCGCTTATACAATCAGTGTGCGATAACAACACATTTGGGGGGCTCGATCGTGTGTATATAGCCACGTCTATATCTCTATATGTATTTCCCCATTGGCAACAGGCGCTGGTGATCTTTCTTTCGGCACAGGCCAAACCGGTTGCCTCAGCCGGTGGTCAGCTGACCAGAAAAAGTCTGCGCCATATGATTAGAATGCCGAGTGCAAAAGCTGCGAAATTCATCTACCAAAGGGGGCCTTGACGCCTGCCAAGATCCCCCCTATCTCTATGTTGGGATAAGATACGCCCGAACCTAAGATATGGACGGAAATGACGCATCTGGGTGGAGGAACGCACCCCCAGCTGAGCAACAGGCGATCGTGATCACATACTTCACAGCTTATCCAAACTAGATCTGGATATTTAGAGGTAAAGTCGAGTGAAACACGATTGACACAGATTTGCATATAGCAGAGGCCGCCTTTTCGAGTACAGCTCTCGAGGGAAACGCGTTTGTCAATAAGATAACTGCCAAGTACTTGTGGGAAATGCTATTTACTCGACGATGTTTGTGCTTGTGTGCACATACTTGTCGTGACAACTGTACGTATTTACATATATAGTGGCGATTGGGCGGCTTTACACTATCAGTACTCTGTTGAACTGTCCCCAGCCCCGAGCATTGATAATTTGCTGATTTCCCCTTAGAATGGAATCCAGGGCTTGTTCATCCATTTATGATGACTTGTTGTGGGGCAATTAAGAGGCAGACCCATCGATTCAGTTCATTGGCATAGAAAGTACACGCTAGACCAGATCGAATCAGTTTTGAATGGTCCCCCTTGACGGGTCGTTAAAGTACAGTGGGCTACGTACAGCATGTGACTCATATTCTTGCTTCAATGTGTATTTTTTTCGGCACAACGTGACTGTCACGTGAACAAAAGCCCAGATCTGACGGATCAGACACCCCGAAAGCAATTTAAAACCAGTTTTTTTCAGACGCACACAAACAGCTTTCAGAACGAAATAGAACGAAACGAAGTTCGCGGCGCGGCGGCATTCAAAAAGGCAATTTAGCCGAAATTCGAGACCGGACCGGGGTCTGAATGTGCGCAGAAATGTATTAAACAATTAACAGTTAAATGGCAGATGCATCAGCAGGAATTAGCATTAATTAGAGCAGCGCCAGCGCCAAAATGGTAGCCATTAAACACTGCCATCCAGAGTACTAGGTAAATAAACAAACTAGCCAACTTTTAGCACCTCCGAAATAGAGCCAGAGCCATATTTAAGTGAATCATTAACAAGACTCTCTTAGTAACAGTCTGTTTACAAGTATTGTGGGGACAATAACAGGGACCACATGATCCCCGGAATCGAATCTGGAATCGAAAACAAGATCGTAAAGGCCGAACTAAAGGAGCGTGGCAATAATCGTAAACAACAAATTGTAGGGGCATAGCATTTTTTTTCGGCTGCTTTTGTTTTTCCTATTTTTGCGCACAGCCAAGGTCAGAAGATAAGACTCAAGTATTTTTCACTATTTTTTTTTTTTTGGCAATTGATAAGCCCTGAACTGATTCTATTATTAATTATGCGAGACACCCTACAGAACACCGAGTTTCGGAACAAACAATTCCCACCTGACAACAAGGGGGCGTTACTTTATTTTATTTTCTTTTCTGGGCCCACTGTGCAGCGACGTCGACGCCGTTCTCATTTCAATTAGAAAGCAAAACAATATACATAGGAGCACAAGCACAAAAGTTCATTAAAAATAGCACCCGAGCCATAGGAAAAACATAAAACAAACAGGCGAGAGAGCGAGCGAGAGCCGACATCGGAATGAAATCGAAATAAATTTGCCAGCTCGAAATATTATAAAAATGTGCGAAAAACAAGGCGACCGAGCCAGACATCTGTTTCTTTTTCTTTGGGGAAAGGTGCCACTGGCACACTTGAAGGGTTTGGAAATCAAATGAAGACACGTGTAACCGGGGCCTGACCCTTATGCAACCCGAGAAAGGGAGGCAATAACCACCCAGTGGGGGGCCGGTCGTAATAACGTAAACAAAACAGGCGGCGGCAGAACATGCGCAATGCAAGGGGAGGGGTACTCCCGGTTACATAACTCGGAAAAGGCAAGACATAATGGGCAGAAAAGCCGAAGGAAAAATCGATTTTGCAACGAGCACCAACTGGTGTTCCAGGGGATATGGAAATGGGGCTTAATTCGGCTTATTTTGGCTCAGAGAATGACGTATTATTGTCTGGGATTTTCAATGGGAAATGGTTGGTTATAGGATTCCCCATAAGGAACATGCTGCAAGGCTCTTTTCGCTGCATTTTGTTTTGGAAAAACCTTGTAGATATGAGAACTTTTACCGAATTTCTATTTTTAAATTAAATGTAAAAGAGAGACAAAATTTTGCATAAAATGTGTAAAAATGTCTGCGAAAAAGGGTAATTCCCTGCCCGAAATAGGACTAATCTCGGAGACTTCCCGTACCGAATTCCAGAGCAATACAAAAACTTTCTCAATTAGTTTACTTGCCTCCCTTGGTCGGCGTCTTGTGGGTGCTGTGCTGGGCCCTGTAGCCAGTGATCATCTCGTAGTTGCCGGCATCACGGCGCAGGGGGAAGGCGATCTCGATGATGTGGTCGCAGGGCTGCATCAGCATGAGGATGCCCTTCACCTTCTGCTTCTTCTCGTCGCGGGTCAGCTTTCCCTTCATGTCGTCCACGAGCGACTCCTCGGCAATCTGGCAGCCGCGGTGGAAGAAGTACTCGACCATGTCGAAGAAGCGCGGATCCTTGGCAGTGGGCACATCCTTGAGACGGTCGGGAATCTGGTGCTCGGAGGCATAGCCACGCGAGTGCATCACTGCGGTGGGCAGGGCCTTGGCCAGCGTGGTCAGTTCCTGCGGGCGCATGGCGCCCTGGCGGGCCAGACTCTTCAGGTGATACATGCTGGTTTTCTGGGTTCTAAATTGGTTCCTCCTGCTATCTGATGTGTTGGCTCCGCTGCTCAACAACCGCTCACTACTCGACGCCGCACCGAATTGAACGTTTTCGGTCTTTTTCTCGCCATTTCTTTCATTTCCACCCGCCCTGCGCCGGAGCTTTCGGCCGCTCCGATGAGAACTTGGTCGCGGCGCCGCTCAGCAAGCTTGAACTTAGGGTTGTCAACTGTTTGAAAAATAACGCGCTAAAACTTTAATTTATATTTGATGGTCTTCTATTAATAACAACGGGGCTCCATTTAGCAAAATAATTTAATAACTTGGCCCTTAGCCTGAGCCACACAAAGTTTTTTTCAATGACATACAGTTGTTTCGGAAGTTATATCGATATTTCGACAGCCCTACTTGCAAGTAAGCTTGAAAGCTTCGCGAGTGCCCGCTTGGAACGCCGGCTGGCGGATATTCGTTGCCAGGGAGAGATTAGGAGGCGTTAGGTGTTATCGGTCTGCGTTCACGTTTTTCTTTGACACGCTGATTAGACGAGGATTTATTATCTGAAGCAGAGTGTCGAATGTTGGTAATTGATATGGTACTTAGAAAGGTATTGCTTCATAGCGAGACTCACAAAAACAGGAAGCTACACATTTGATTAAAGATCGGGGATTGTAACTTGAACTAATTTATTCAACTTTTCCCAAATCAACCAATATAACCTTGATTTAGTTTTTTGGTAATGACAAATATTCCCTAAAAATATGTGAAAGTGCCGTACATACAGTCTAAATAGCATCAACTATGGACTAAGTTGCGTTAATGCAAAATTAAGCTTACAAAAAAAAACGTTTTCTTCAGCTGACGTTCAGGCCCATTCAAATTTCGATAGTTTTCAACGCTCCTTCAGTGTTTGTTAAGTTTTCTTGCACACAGCTTTCGGTCAGTGTTGGACAACGTTGGCATTAAGTTCAAGTTTAGCCCCAAGAACGGAACCAGTTCCCGACGGCCAACGGAAATTTAAAAGCGACTAAAAGTTTACTTAAAAACAAACAAAATCTTGTGGACTATATTTGAAGAACATAATTATAAACGAACTTATGCGTGTACTGTGCTGTTTCGCTCGTGGTAAATGTTGCTAAGTGAGGACCGAATGAACGCGTCGCTCCGCTCCACAAAGCCATCCAAATGTGACCACAGGAACCAGAAGAGCAGTCCCCAGAAGAGCACTTTGCTCACCCAGTCCAGGACGTAGAGGCGCCGCAGCACTTTGCGGGCGTGGGGCAGGGTGGCCTCGCTCTCGCCCAGAATGTAGGTGCGCATGCCCACGATGTAGTTGCTGATGTACGTCTCCCAGTTCACCTGGCCCACTGAGGTGTCGAAGAGCTCCTGGTCGACGGCGTTTAGCTGGCTGCTCATCTCCTGGAACCGCTCGTTCTGGAACTCCCACTCCTTTGTTGTGTAGTATTGCAGTAGCTTCAGGCCCATCGACACCTTCCGCTGGACGTTCACCAAGCTGGAAGTAAGGGATCCCGGAGTTATTATAAATTTACTCCCATTTAAATTTTAAAAACTCAACCTACAATGGTTTATGGCCGAAGATGAGGAGCCAAAAGTCGATGAAGTAGGCGGGCAGATAGTGGAAGAAGATCACGCAGAAGAGGTGATGGTAATAGTTCTTCTTGATTGATCCGCCCGGATACCAGAGCGCAAAGCTGAGCGGGGTCTCGTAGAAGAAGCGGCGGCCGGTCTCTATGCTGTCGCCCCAGGACATGAGGGCCTTGCTGGAGATGCACAGATTGCAGAACTCCACTCCGGTCTGCTTGTCACCCTTCTCCTGGCTGGCCTTGCCGCGCTGATAGCCGCACAGGATCATCCCATTGATGGCCTTGTCCACAGGTATCACTGTGGAGGCATATTCCGGGTTGCAGTGCATCGACCGGATCACACCGCGTGCGGCTCCGATCATCAGGCCAGTAGGTCCGTTCACTCCCTCAATCCAGCCGGGCAATGGCTCGTGGATGGCCGCCGTCACTGTAAATGGATATATATTATTTTTTTTGTTAATAAAGCAATTAACCTGGCCAGTTGCTGGGCTACGTACCGATCGAGGGCCGTGTGATGATTATGGGCAGCTTACTGTTGTATCTGCAAATTAAATCTTCCGACAGCGCCTTGCTGTAAGCGTACGTGTTCGGCAATCCGTTTAATAATCTGGAAAAGAAGTCAAGGAAACTGGTTATTAGGTGCTAAGCTACAAGTAAAATGAGTAGTTATTTATATAAAATAATTGTTCATCGAGAATTATTGGTATTAGGTTCTCTAAAGGATTTATCTGGGATTAAATTAGCATTCACGGTGCCAAATTTCGTGCTGAGCTAGAATTTAAAATGCAGTTAACTTTCTACGTTTATCTTATTTTTAATTTATATTTGGGCAATCGAAAGAATAAATAAAACTTTTGAAATTATTAAGAAATAATGCATGAAATTTATATTAAAAAGCCACCTACTTGGGTGTTATCTCCGCCAGCGCAGCATCGTCCATCGTCTCCACCATCTCGATGATGGAGAATGGATTCTGTGGGGCCGGGTAGGCGCGCTCCTCCAGCACACTCTCGTTGCACTGACAGTACGAGGTGGACACATGGACCAGCGCCTGCAGGTGGCTCATTCGTTCGGCCAGGCGCAGCACCTTCAGGGTGCCCACCACATTCATCATGACCATCGGCCGCAGCGGCTGGTCGAAGCGCACATTGGCCGCACAGTGGAACAGCACCTCGACGTTGGAGGCGAGTGTGTTGGTGTCATTGGCGCTCAGGCCAAGGTCCGGCTCCAGCAGATCGCCCTTTACCACGCGCACCTTGTCCACGATGTCGGGATTCTTCTCCAGCAGCTTGCTAAAGATCTGCAATGGTCAATGGTTCGTTGTTAGTTGGGATTCGGGGGGCGGTATCGCAAGAGAGCGTCATTAGTTAAGTGTCATGGCGTTTGGAATTGCAACTCTTAGTCAGAGTCGGAGTTTTCGGATTGGGACTGCGTTGCGGCTGGCTAGAATCGCCTAATGGGCCATGTCGCTGGTGTTAGCGCCGTCTTAACGTCCAACAATTAAGAGTCATTGTAATTTTTGGATTTTTTCAACCAATAATGATCACCTTGACTTATAAACATTATGGATGTGGATGTATCTGTGGCTGTGGCTTTGGCTGTTGTTGTGAGTGGGTCGGCTTTGTTGGCTCTACGTAACACCAGATTTCTGTGTGATAATTTTGGTAATTTGGCGGGAATTTGAGTCTCCGACATGCTCGGAATATTAGCTGGGCTGAACTTCCATTTATGACACATAATTATATAGAACTCGTAACTCAGTTTATGTGCGAGTTTCGCATTTGTCAAGCTTGGAAATTTAATGTGGAAATTATGGCTATCGGTCGTTGGGCAAGGTCAGGGTAATGGCACTCGCTTATGGTTCGGGTTAGATTTTAATAGATGCTTACAGTTTACGTTTTATGTTAAGTCATAAATTAAAGCCACTTATTATGGGGAATATTTCGGGTATGGGAAAAAGTAAGCATAGGTAATAAATAGATTTCTGGGATAGAAAATTAAATACAGGTCATAAAAGTAATACAAAGAAGGAGCATTGATATAACAGACTCTGAAGATAACAGAGAGTTAACAGAGGGAAGTTTAAATCAGTGATGGCCTCATGACACAGGGCACAAGTTTTCATTAGAGGCTTGACAGCAACCATAGGATTTTACATAAGTGCGAGCAAGATGAC
>JAEIIF010051221.1:0-13027 GCA_018874455.1 Drosophila trapezifrons
GAGTCAAAATCCATTTGACAACATAAAATTTTTGTTTCAAGCAACTGCCGCCGCTGATGCCGCCGCCACTGGGGGCATTAATACCAGCGGCTAATTAACTTGTTGTTGAGCTCGTAAAATAGTTTGGCCGCTCATCAAGATAATAACAAAGGCCTGGGCCAAGTCGGCAGCCAGCCAAGTTTCGGTTTCAGTTCGACTCTTTAATTGAGCCCGAAAAAACAAAAAACAAAAAAATAATGTTGACTTTTGTGGCGTCAGCTGCAGCAGCAACAGCAGAAAAAAGGCCAAAACCCGCAGCAATTCGACATTTGGGCACTTCAAGAATGTCCCGGAGACAGGCTACTGTCACTAAGGCCAACAGAAAAAGGGAACGGGAACGGAACTGGGGCGAGGGACATTGCTCCAGTCAGTCACTTTTGGTAATTAGATTTTCAAGTTCTGATAATGAAGTGGACATTAAAATTTTACAACCTCCGGGGCTAAAAACAACGCAGACACACAGAGAACTAAATACTCGTGAACGCATTCAATAAATTAATTACCAATTTCGAACCTTAAATGTCCGACTTAGACTAGCCCCTTTTAATGCCATTATGCCAGGTGGAGGGGCCGACGATCCGCCACACCCAGCAATAAATATTGAAAACTGTCCCTGTCTCCAGCCAGGGCCCAAAACCAAAGCCAAAACCAGACTGAGTCTCAGATTCACACACATGTCTGGCTTTGGCATTTATAATGTAGTATGCATGACTCTAATTAAACCGCAATTGTTGTGTAAACTTTAAGGAATTGATTGCTCGGACACGAATCAGGGGACAGGTAGGTAGAAGCCGTAATCCAAGAAGTCTTGCTTGGCAATTAAGATGCAATTGACTCGAGAGAGGCGGTGGCCCTGACTGCAATAAATGAATCTTGAATTGCACACAGTCCAGAGAAGATATAAAATAATTATTGATTGGTTATATTAAATGAAATGAAATGATTTATATATAGTTTGCTAAATGAAACCAGACCAAGTCTATTAATTAAGTCATCATTAATGCATTTAATGTTCTTGTCTAAGCTCGAGTTTCATTAAATAAATGTTAGTTATTGACATGGTTGTGAAATCAGTTTACGCAATAAACTTTGTGATTTTAATGGCAAATGATAAAACGATTTAGTGCCAGAAGGATAAACAAAAATCTTATTTGGTTTGCCTAATTTACCTGATTTACGGCATTCATTAGTTTATATAAATTAAAAGGTTATGCCTGCAATACCTTCAAAGCAAATCAAGTACTTAAAAGAAACAAATAATTTTGTCTGATTGTAACAAGCATTTAAAAGGAAACGGCCTTAAAAAATGTAGTTAAATTTGCAATTAATCCTCAAAACTTCCATCAAAAGACCCGGCCGACTCGGACTTCTTAAGTAAGACTTCACTATCTTATGTGTTTATTAGTCTTACCCCTTAATTGCATTCAATTGAAGTCGTATCACAGCCACCAATTAATGTTGTTACTCTAGTTTTATAACCCATAACCGGGGGCTATAACTGACTATAATAAAAGGCCCCTTCTCTGGGGCTCCGTCTAAGAAGGCACTCACTCGAGCCCATCGCCCTCCCAAAACCAGAAATGTTGCAATCATAATTTTTGCTCTCACAGCGAAAATGCTTCATGCTGGGCCCAAAAGCTGATGACCTTTTGGCATTTTGCATTTCGAACCACAAAAAACACACACTCGTCGAGGCAAATGCCCCGGAGCCAAGCCGCGCAGTATAAATAAATTTATATCATTTTTTTGGATGCCATTTTGTTGTGTTTTTTGTTTTCGTTTTTCCACATTGAGCGCAGCGGGTGGTCAAGACAGATTGGGAGGAGGAAGCCGCGCAGGTGGCTTCAGCGCGGTCCCAGCCTTAAACCTCAACTTTTGAGTCTCAAGTTAATGTTTTCAATGTTCCATAATTTAGTGTTTTTGCTGTCTTTATTTTTTAGTTTGCCCGCCCGCTGCCTGACAGACAGCCTTCTTCTATAATTTGTTATGCAAACAAATGGCGCTACAGTTAAGTCAAAGAGCCATCTATAAATCCTCATCATTATGCCGCCGCCGCTGACCCCTTGGAAATGTTAAATCGTTAACCCTCATAATCAAAATTTGGCAGCTCAGCGCGAGACGTTTGCATACTTATTGATTTCTTTTCGGGAGAATAAGTGGGAATAAAAGATGAAAAGGAAATAAATGGAGACTCATTATGTAAGGCCGAGAGAGCAGGAAGCGGGTGGCATCGGGCAACCGGCAACTGGCTGAAATGCAATAAATTCCCATTAAGCTGCTCACATAAAACGCCTGATTGCGTTCCGAGCTGCACTGAGCTGGAGCTGAAGCTGAGGCTGGGAACTGAAGCTGATTCCTGGGGATCTCGAATCTGGAGCTGAAAGCGCGCTGAAGCCAACATCCTGTTGACAGTGGCAGGCAGGCGACGGCGGCGGCGGCAGCTATCAATATTAAAAGCGCTTATTTGACAGAAATATGACAAATGCCTGACAGCCAAGGGCGTGGCACAGGTTGCCTGCTGCTCCTGCTACTCCTGCTGCTGCCGTCCTGCGAAAAGTGCCAAGTCATTAGTAACGAGGGCACGCCGAGGGGGTGACGAAGGCAGCAAGTGTCAGAAATGCTCTTTGGATTAGTCTGAATTCTGAATTGCGTGCCTTCGGCAGGAGGCGGAGGAGAGTATTGAATTGCTTTGGGTCAGCCAGCAGCAGTCGAGCAAGTGTGAAATATTCTCCTGATTTTGCACATCCGTGTACCTCCTGCTGTTAGAACGTGTGAGTGCGGTGGTGCCATTGACACGTGCAGCACTCACGCAATCCTGCCGAACTGCAGATACATGTGCACATAATGTATCTCCATCGACGACATACCCCTGAAATGAGCATCAAAAATGCATTCAACTGTCAAAAGCTGTGCGAAATCAATGGAGCGTACGTACTGCTCTAAAACACTAAATGGATATGGCCAGGACCAGTCTAAATTGTAGCAGGAAGTGTATTTGTTGGGGTTATTTCAATCATTATACCTTTGCAGAGTATTATAACTTTAGTTAGATTTGCATCGCAGTAAAGCAGTCATTTCCGACCCTGTAAAGTATACATGTTCTTGATCAGCATCAACAGCCGAGATGATCTAGTCGTGTCCGTCTCTCTTCTCTATTTTGCTCACTCTCTTTTATATAAATTAAGTTTAATTATAAATTCTTCGTAAAACATTCGCACATTTTAAAATATATTTAACACCATACGCTTACTATCGCTGGGATCTTGTAATTTCCGTTTGTGTAATCAGTTTATGTGCATTCTCGTTTCATTTTTTTTTGCTGTATAATTTTCGCATTATTGGAAATATTATTTCTTAAATGCTCGTAAACATGGAGCTTGGTTGGTGACAATTTTATAAATATTTTTATGGCGTTTCATAAAATTTTATATGCAACGCATTCGCATGTTCCCCACTTTCCCTGCCACTCCTCTATCAATTTGTCGTCGCTGCAGTTTATGAATTCCGCTTGTCCATGCTTGCCACTATATACACACTATATCTTTTTTTTTTTTTTGCGTATTTTTAAGCGCAAAATGACAGAGACGGGGGAGACGGGGAGGGGATGGCATGCAACGGCAGCAACGCTGTCATCAGTTGCAACAATTACTTAAATGCAGGCATAATTTGTGTACAGCAGACATTGATGTGCAAAGGATTGGCAAGGGCATCCAGGCATCAGGCAGGGGAAACGGTCAAAAGTTGGCAAGGCAATTTACTCGTCCACTGGTCTGAATATTTTTCACAATTTTATTATTATTACTATGGCCTCAGCTATAATTACAATGATTATTATTTTGATGTGTGTACGCTTGCCAAATGGGGAGACCCTTACAGTTTCAGTAAACATCAATTTAAGTTAAATCTATTTTGTATTCAAGTTTATTATTTTTAAACTTCATTGTTCCACAGTGCATGTCTCTTGGGAAACCCTTTTAGCCGCAGGTCTAATTGTTATTATGCCAATACCATTTACACAAATGAATTGTTGGCGTGATAAAATAATTGCATTAATTTCTTTAATTTTTACACTTTTTTTCTGCCATTAACTTGCTGCAATCGTTTTTGCAGCATTGTTAACCAATAATAATGCATTTTTCATATTCCTTTTGCCTCCTCCCTGCCAAAGTCTCAATTACACTTCATAAAAAATAAACGAAACCAACAAATCGAAATAATATTTCATATTTAAATCTGATGGCATTAATTGGTCTTGGACTTTTTGGGAAACGCTGGCCATAAATATTAATTTGGCATTCAATATTCATTGATTAATTTCCAATTTAGCATTTTGTCAATGTGCCGCAGTCTCTGTCTCTTCCTTTCATAATTTCAATCTCTTTTTTTCGGTCGCACGTCTTTTATCAATTTTCGTAACCCCAAGAAGTCACATAAATCACAACAAATTCTTCCCAAGCGGAAGGCAAATAAACTTTACTTTGTCCTCCTTTTTTTTGCCATTTGGCTTTGATTGAACCGAGCCGAACCGAAGAGAGGCAAACGTACAATGGCAATTAACCCATAAAAATGAAAATGCCCACATTTACGAGGGTCCCCGTCAGTCTCCTCCCTCGGGCAGTCAGTCCATCAGTCAGTCAGTCAGTCAAATTAATTGAAATTCAAAGCTCCGGCTTCGACTAGGGCTGTGGCTATGGCTGTGGCTTTGATTTTGCCATCATTTTTATGGGGATTGTCGGGCTCTGAGTTTTCTGTTTAATTTTACTTCTTTCAGTTCATCATGGCGGCGGCTGAGGCTGATGCTAAGGCTGACTTGTGTGTTTCCAATGAATAATAAAGTAGACGACTGGGAGTACGCCAACAGACTTGCTGCAGATATAAATCAGTTCCCGGGAAGCGACAAAATTTACATTCCGATTTGCCAGGCGATCTCGTTTCGCTCTTATTGAGATTTCATCGCTGCCTTTGTGTCAGCGGCGCATGCGTCGCCGTTTCGATGCTCGAACAAAGTGAATTTATGGCAGCGGTTAACACAAACGGCATTGTATCAATAATAATAATAATAAAGCAGGGAATAAAACACACAAAAAGTAAATCGTAAATCGTTATCGTTTGTAAATCGTGGTCTCGGCCCCTCGCTACAATTCGTAAGCGTTTAAATGTCTTTAAGTGGGCCTTGATTAATGACTTCCAAGTGCGTTTCTTCGATCGCCTCACGCACTCGCCACGGGAGATTGGCAGGCAGTATGGGCCGAAAAGCTCCGGTAAAGGGGGCAGAGGCGATCTGGCAGATACAATTGAAAATACAAGCTGCGATAGGCGTGACTATATCATAACAAAGGGAGGGCTGGTATTGGCCTTGACTAAAGGTATGTACATATATATATATATCGATCATGGACCATCATCATCATGATCGGGGCAATTTGTAATGTTTAGGCAACTTTTAAAAATTATATCCACCTTGTGATCCGACCAATTTGTTAGCTTTAGGCTGGCTTTCATCGTCGAGTTGCCTTAAACAAACTTCAGCTCTAGACTTCTCAACGCTCGAATTTTTGTATGCGGGTTAATAGCTTACTTCTATCTTTAACTAATTAATCATATTAAGCATTAAGTCTTGGCTTTTCATTTATTAATGATTAATCTTTGGGCTTAATCAGGAAAGTTCAATAAAGTAGGATCGATTTATAAGCATAATTAATATAGTTCTGGATAAAACTAAAAATAAATGATTTTATTTATATAAACTGAGTTCGATTTATCAGCATAGATATTATAAAATATGTTCTTGAGAAAACTAAACATAAATTACAGATATTTTGCGCTTAAAAAATTACCAAAACATGTAAGCAACCCCGCTTTATCAGCCACAAATCATAGCTTGACCAACTGCATTTCATTTCCGCTTAGATCTTCAAATAACATATCAAGATCATGCTTCCATCTGCGCCGAGACACCATCATCTCATCATCGCTGAACCTTTTAACAGTTTATCTCCCCCTGAACCAAAATCCTGTCAAATCTCTTCACTCAAAACATATCCAAATCAGTGTCAAACCGCATTACCCAAAAACCCATCATGGCCACGAAAAAAAACCCCAACTAGCTCAAATTTCAGATGGAAGAACACACGGAAAAGAATTGAAATTTCATCATTTTGATTAGCCTAGAATCTCTTCTCTTCCAGACAGATGCCCCATAAAACTGAGTCGCCACAGTCCATTAATGAAAACTACGATACGATATATACGACGAATTGTTTCAAGGAAGAGCACAGCAGATATTTTCCAACCGACTGACTGCGCTGCTTCGGATCAGATAAAAACTTGAGAATGTCATGTCAAAATGTGGCGCTGCCTTTAAGCCACATTTATACCGAATGCCCTTATACCTTATAGACTATACCTTATTCTCTATATATATAAATGCGCAGATATGACAGAGCGGCGATCTGAGGACCAAGGCAGGTACGAGGGAGTTCAACATATATATATCTGTATGTATCCGATGCCCACGCGACCCTCGGCCAGGTTGTTCCTCATAGCCTGTAAACTGATCTGCCGCCGCCAGGAACAATACAAAAAGAATGAGAAAATAACCCAAGAGGATGACAACAATTCGGTTGAAATGAAAAATTGAAAAAGGAAAGTGAACCGAAGGAAGCAGCGGAGGTGGAGTTGTCATTTGACAACGTCGCACAATTACACAACTAAAATGAACAATATTAAACGAAATTATACTCGAAGCGGAGACTGAGAGGCACGGAAGGAGACAGAGAGAGAGACACAACAAAGACCCATCGGCGGCATAAAACAAAAGGGCCCAGGGGCAGAAAATAAAGGACAGAAGGCAACGGAGGGCAGCTGCCCCTGGCCAAGGCGAGTTTTATGTATCATTTTTCATGACATATACCCACATACGTGTACGTATACGTATGCCTGTGAACCGATGATATGTCCTGCCGTTTGACAGTTGCATTGTTCTCAGCCACTTGAGAGTGCAATTGCAGCCGCCTAATTAGTCCTCACATTAGCCACTATTCAACTAATTTAGTCGTTGCCCCGCTCCCTCGTGACTCGAAAAGAAATATGATAATTTAGTGCCGGCCACCCGCAAGAATGTACACTCACAGTCAGTCGTCAGACACTCACAAATCATTTATTTCGGTTCGGCTCGGTGCGGTGCGGTTCTCCGGGCCCAAGTTGAAGTTCATATTGCTGCGAAACGAACGACTTCATCATTTTACGATTATTTCTAGCAATTCCACTGCAAGCATCCACTCAACTCCATTCCACACGATGCCACCTCCTTTCATCGCATCTCGTCCCTGGCAGGCGAACCCTTGGAAAATGTGGCGAAAATTTACGATGCCTGTGACACAGTTAACTCATGCTCGACACCGAAACATATATCAAATGTGTGGCACGACTTGGAATGCCACAGGATCGGAGGAGAGGGTTACCTGCTTTACCCAGAACTCCGGCCCACAGACAGACAGACAGGGAACCGAGCGAGCGAGCGAGCAAGCCCCACCAAACAATAACGTGAAATATGTGCGGCGTTTTGCAATTCATACGCAAAAATGGATGAGGCAGCAGCAGGAGCGGCAGCAGCAGCCACATCAAGCGGCCCATTTGAAACGTTCGACCTGCCATTGGACGGTCCACAGTAGCCACCACCGCATATGCAACCGAAAGCGACACGCGGGGGAACACAATAACACATTGTCTGAAGGAAAACGAGAGAAAAAAAGAGTGCTGGACGCGGAGGCTGGAGAGCTACAGTGCGTACCGGAAAAATAAGGGGAATGGTAAGCACACAACATTAATTTCTTATGAATTAATCCAATGTATGGTTATTTTTACTTTTCCTATGCCTTTAATATATTAATAAATGGTCAATCATCCTATACAGCCAATTTTTACCTAACAAAGTAAGAAAATCAAAAATCAAAATTTTATGAATGTCTTAAATTATTCTAAGGTTTAAAAATCGATCCCAAGGTTAAGCTCCTTAAACCTTTTTTTTTTAGTTTTGGTTAGTTACAATTTAATTAATGCAAAATTTAATTGTCTTAAATTAATCAAAGGTTAGCTAGGTTAAACATTTTTGTAGTTTTGGTAAATTAAAAGTAAAATTTAATTGTCTTGAATTAATCAGAGGTTAAGAAACGAACCCAAGGTGGCCATTTTTAAGAGAAACCTAAATAAAAGTCAAGCTTTACAGCCATAAACCGCACTGCAGCTGACAGATCACACCCTCACCAGACCTCAAACATACTGTTGGCTTGCATTTAATCTTCCAATTGAGTGCGTGCCACTGTGCTGACATAGATAAACTGGCATGTCCTGGACCCAGACACAACCGAGTGTCCTTTGCTCCCACTCCCTCTTCATCTCTCTCTCTCTCTATATATTCTTTGTGAACCTCCCTGCCAATTCCCTTCCTTCCCTGTGACTACCCCGACGCATTGTCAACATTTTTGACTTTAAAAAACAATTAATCTTTATTAGTCGATGACTCAAAAGCCAATTAAAAGTCTCGCACAACGTTTGCCTCAATCACGCCCATTTTGCCTGTATAATTAATCATTTTTTTCGCCTGTTCGGGCGGCGAGAGAGAGTGCAAAGCCAAATAAAAAAGAGAAATTGTGCAATATCCGTAAAATGCGCAAAACTTGCCATCAATATGCTACGCTCGGATACGTCCATCAAAAATGCACTGAAGCGTAGATCCTTTCCTGTTCTTGCCGCTGCTGTTACTGCTGCTGCTGCTGTTGGCAAAAGGATTCGTTCCGGATTTATTGGCAGCCCTGACTTTTTTGTACTTTTCATTTTTTTCCTTTTTTGTGTGTATTTTCTTTTAGGACTCGTGCTGTAAATTGACTTTATGTTGGAGCCTGTGCATAGAAATTGCTTTTTGGGGTTTTGCGCACTGATTTCTTTCATTCCCTTTTCCGGGTATTATTATTTTTAAAAGGTGGGAAGGGGAAAAATACATCCCAAGTGTTTTGGAGGCCAAAGTTTTGCATGGTCAGTTTCTAGACAAAAGACCCAAATAAATTAAATATCCCAACAAGAGGAAAAACTCCAGCTCAGGGTCAAATTAATCCACGGACAAATCAGGAGGCCTAAAAAGGACTTTACGCTTTCGCCAGCCAGCCAGTAACACTTGAAGGGCATTAACTGGGAGAAAAAGAAATAAATTATTTAGCAACCCCCAGCGAGCTGTCGTGGGTTTTCGGGGTGTGCAAATAAGACAATGCGTAGAAAATTTCAATCCCTAAATGCTGTTAAACACAAAATAAATGAACTTCCTGGTTCCGAGTGCGAGGGGTGCCTGATGGTGTAAAGGATTTGTGCGACAAGTATTGATGACTGGACAGCTGGATGGCTAGAGAGGACTCGTGCCTGGAACAATATTGAAAATCAAATCACATACGGGGTAGGCCGCCATCTCTAATAATTTCGCCTAATGAAAACATGTTTCCAGCAACGCTTTTCGGTGGTTGATTCTGGCCACTGCATTTTTCCCTCGAATTTCCCGTACAATTGCCATTGTTATTGATTGTTTATTTACAGATTTTGCTAGAGTGAAAATTAGCATCAGCTCGAGAAATCAAATTTCATCAGCCGAACGAACGAACAACAATATTTACACAAATACTTTAGTTTGAACCAACAACATATTTCGATATTGTCAACACTTGGCGCCCTTTTATGGGTATTTGGATTATGGGCTCGTGTTGATTTAGGACTTTTGTGGCCAAATAACATTTTTGATTGGGGGAGTGCCTGCTCTGCTCTCTTAATTGGCTGAAATTCACATCATGGCTTACCGAGCATAAAACTCGGTTAGTAGCCCAGTTTAACACAAAATCAAATATGCATTTATTTATTTCTGAAAAAAGAGAAAAGAAATCATATAAAGCTTGGCCAGGCTCTATGAAAATTTAAATATACGTCGGAATTAGGTCAGCTGGACATGTGTAAAAAGCTTGTTGCAACTATTGTACAACAACAATACAATACACAGACATGCTAAAAATGTTTTTAATGGCAAAAACGAAACCGAAACATGACCAGAACATACTGAAACACACAGAGAACACGCCTTGACCATTGGTCAAAGGCAGCAGCCGGCAAAAGTAAAAAGGAAAACCCACAACACTCACACAACGAAAAGCATAAAAAAAAAAAAGCCCAAAACCAGCGCCAAGTGCAACTGCAGCCAAAGCCACAAGACAATGCAACAGCCGCAGCAGGCAGGCAGGCAGACATCTGAACCATCTGAACCAGTTGGCCAGCAGAGCTCAGAGGGAGTGAGGAGAGAGCGGCCTGCCTGGAGGACCTCCTCCGACTCCGTTCTTGGTCTGTTTCTGGTCTTCTGGCCCATTTGGCTTTGGGTCGTGCCTGGGCCATGGTTTGATTCATATTTGGACAGCAGTTTCCATTTCACGGCTCTTCTATTTTCCCCCTTCCCCAGTTTCTATATAGCATTAAGTCCTCCAGAGGCTGCGGCATATCAAATTTCTGAGTATGGTTGCATTAAATAAATACTGGAAAGTCAAGTCACCTTCAATTTACATTTTATTAACTTAATCCATTTGAAGATATGCTATTTGAATAAACATTTTGGACAAACGAATATCCAAGAAAAGTTAATTAATAAACGAGTAAATATTTATATCTTTGCAAATCAAATGCGATTAAGAAATTCGAAAGTGAAAACCGAAATATGAATAACTTTAACACAGATCTTAAATATTTATGAATGGTTAAGATTAAGCTTAAATGGCTTGATTTTATTTGGCCATTTGTATACAAAATATACAGGAAAATGGAACTGAAACTGGAGAATTACCATAATTATGATCTCCTATAGTCCCAAATTAATTTTCATCCAAGAAAACAGACACTTTCAAAGATCTAGCTCATTTTCTCTATTTTTGGGCTACTTTTAAAGTGATCTTAAATTTATGTTTTCCCCCAAAAGGAAACACTAAAATCTAAATAAAACATTTAGTCCATGAACTTCCTCCAACTCTGGCAGTTCCTGGTAGTGAAAGTGTATCCCCCAAAACGACTAATCCCAGGCGACGACTCTCATCGCAGTGTTATGGCTATGTGCAACAACAACATATCGGTCTTTTTGTTGTATTTCTTTCTTCATTTTCTGTTTTCCAGAGCAGGCTCAACCTCCGCCCTAAAGGCTGGAAAAAACACAAAAAAACACAGTGAGCACCAGCAGCCTGCACAAAGTTTGTTCAACTTTTTTGCATGTTTATATTAGCTGTAAGCATTATTTTTCCATTTTTTTTTTTTTTTGCAAAGCACACACAAAAAACCAGTTGCATGAAAGGGGTAACAACAACAACAACAACGCCGGCGACGACGACGACTACGTCAGCAATAGAAACCAAATAGTGGAATTTCTCTATTTCAGTGCAAAGTGCATTGAGGCATGCAGCTGAAATTTTGAGTGGCACAAGAGAGGGATGACGATGCTGCTGGTGAAATGCAAAATGCAAAATGCATAATACATAGTGCCGGGCAGGACAGCCCTACCTTCCTATAACTCTCTCTATATTTTTTTGTTTACTCTCTTTTTTATGCCGCTCAACTGCAAAATTGTGTCAAAATCGGATGCTGCCCCGCATCAACTTTAAAATGTACACAAAAGCCCGCTGCTGTGTAAAAATTTATAGACCTGGCTGGGCAATTTTCTAACGTACCTGGCAATTTAACGGTAAAGTGTAAATTTCATTTAATTTGACAGCCGCAGATTGAAACCTCGAGCGGTTAATAAAGCTGCACCGCCCGGTGCAGCCGCCCCATCGGTTGCTAGTTGCAGCAGCAGCAACAACAGCAGCTTCGGCAAAAAACTAATTAGTCCACACTGGGTCCCGCAGTAGATCAACAAACTCACCTAAAAAGAGACGAGAAGAGAAAAGAATCATGAAGGCAAAGATGATTTAATAAGCAATTAAATTATTCTAATAAATGTAAGCCAGCGGGGTTGAGCAAAGGAGCCTGGGCGTTCCATGGAGGAGGGCCACAAGAAATTGCACATAAAATTGCAATTTTCCAGCAAATTCATAACACAAAAAAAATAAGAAAAAATTATACAAAATTAGGCCGCAGGCCGGGGAGCGAGGAGAAACAAGATAGGACAACGGCAGAAAGATGGATAGATACAGTTTCCGCAGAGAGTTAACGACCAAGTTGTAAAAATCTCGGACTCGTTTTAATAACAGCAAAAAAATAATCAGGCTTAATTAGAGGAGTTTATAGTTTGGTTTCATTTTCAATAATTATTTTCTTAGTTTTGGGATTATATGGAAAATGAGCATGACATTTTCCTATCTTGGTTCTTGGCGGGAATCAACAGCTGCCAAACAGTCCGCACTCGTCGTCGTCATCCTCATCAGCTGAGAGTTGAGACGGCAACAACTCAAGTGGCATCCATCCAGCGGTGGCAGCTCCCAGCAGTCCAACTAATGCCATCAAGCCTGATGCATATAGTGATTAGAGTGGACGTTACTGGGGAAGCACACTGGGCTTCCTCATCCTCTTCCTTTTCCTCCGATGCTGCTGCTGTTGCTGCTGCATCGTCATCATCATCTCTGGCTGCACTTGAAGCCCATGTTGCTGCTGTGCAGGAGAGGTTGCTGCTGTGCCTGCCGCCGCTGCTGCTCTTGCCACTGCTGCTACTGATGATGACGATAAGTGCAGTTGCAGCGTAATAGAAAAGTTGCCACGATGTGTATGTGTTTGTGAGTTACTGATGATAATGATAGATAAGTGTGCGCCAAGTGCACTACGTAACTTACTCTAACTTCAAAAGCTATCAGCAGTTAAATCGAAAAGCAGTAAGCCAAGCTCCGCGGAGCCAGCGGGCAAGAACTGTAAATGCTGCACAGCTTAATGACAAGAGCGCCAACTAAGTTGCACTGGCAGCAGCAGCACCAGCTGGGAATGGGATCTA
>JAEIIF010051358.1:0-10583 GCA_018874455.1 Drosophila trapezifrons
ACTCACCAGCTCACTGCCGAAGACCAGGATAGGGAGGGCTGCCTGGCGACGCTCGCGGTCGTTCAATCGCGAGCGCCCCCGATTGGGATCCGCTTCCAGCAGCGCGTTGCCTTGGCACTCCCTTAAAAATTCATTAGTATTTGAACTGTGAGCGGTATGATTTTGGGTATAGGAATGGCAACGTTTACGGATACATTTACGGGTTATAGAAGTAGAAAGAATAAATAAAAAACGTAAATCAACTAATTAATTAACTAGTTACTGGTCGCTTCGGCGACCGAATCATGAATTATAAAAGCCAAGGGGAACGACCCGACCGTAGAATTCTATTTCCGCTTCATAGGGCAATTGTAAATTACTTTATATCCGGAAAATGTTAGCTAAATATTCTCGTTTATAATGATCTCCTAATAATAATCATGAACAAAAACGTATTTCGCGTTTTTTCTTAAATCATTAAATACAAATATATTCAAGTTAAAGACCTGAAGAATTGTTTATACTTTCAGAGAACTTGATGGTTTTTCAGACAGACGAACAGGTACTATACTCTACAGTTTAAGTAAAGGCTATAATTTAAACAAAATCACTTAATTTAAATAAAACTGTAAAGCAATCGACCGTTAGTTTTTACTATCGATTACTGGCTACCTACAGTGTTGGCAATCATTGGAGGATCTAAGTCTACGGCAAACGAGACGTCATGCAACACTGAAATCCGACAGCTATTTAAACAAAAACAGAGAACCACAATTGTTTACCTATTGTTATACACGGTCTACACACACACAAACGGTGTACTTACTGTCGCAGCGTAGGTATGGCCCGTTCCTCGTAGTCTTCGTACGAGTTGCGGGGAACACTCTTGTTGCGCCTCCGCAAGGATCCCTGCCTACTGGACATCGGCGAACTGTGCCGCGATGCCAGACGTGGGGACTGTGGGAGCTCGTCGTGCGACTTCCGCCAGCCGCCAAGCGTGGGAGTGGGCGTCGGCTGCAGAGAGGCGGGAGCGGTAGCTGGAGCAAGAGCTGGAGCCACCACTGCGGTGTCATTGCTTGTTTGGCCCTGGGAGCCATCCGTGGAGGACTTCTCGTCCAAACTGAGACTGGCCATGCTTTTGGGACTGAATGCAGCCTCGGCTAGTGCCTGGGCCACCTCCTGCAGACTGGGAGCCGCCGGCAGACTGGGCTTTCCGCCCGCATAGATCTCACAGCTCTGGTCGTTGGCACTAAGCACGCCCTGGGGCTCGAGCAGCTGCTGCACCTGCAGCTGACGCAGCACCGCCGCCCGGTACATCTCGATCTGATCCTTGCGCAGCCGAGCCGTGGTGAAGTCCTCCTGTTGAACCGCCTGCCGCTTGGCCAGGGCATACCGTCCCAGGCGCTCGCCAGCATTCCTTAGAGCGGTCATGCAGAGCTTCAGCTTGCGGGCGTATTCGAATCGCTCGGCACTAACGGCCTGCGCCTTGCGCTGCTCCAGCTCTCGGATGTACCGAACGATGGACTCCTCGACGTACATGGAGAAGAGCAGGTCGTCGCATACTGAGGCTAGGGCCAGTTCCCCGGTAGCTGTATCCAGCGGTGGGGCATCGCCGCCCAGGTGGTGCTCCTCGCCATTATTGGCATTGTTGCAAGGGCCCAGTTCCAGATCCTCGCCCAGCACGTTGACTGCCAGGAGGGAGATCTGGCTAGTGGCATTGAACTCGTTGCCGTGGACTCCGATCAGGCGCAGCTTCAGGTGCGTGCCCCTCCTGGGACTAACAGTGACGCTCTGCAGCTCCCTGGACTTGTAGTTGGTGTAGGCGTTGTCCGCCAGGGCCACAAAGCCTAGGAAGTCGAAGTACTGCGACGACGGCGTGCTGGGCAGGGATTTGGGCGAGTAGTGCAGCCAAAGCTCCACTTTTTCAGCTGTGAAAGAACGAGCGTTATGCTTACTTCTTTCGCAACTAGAACAGGTTTCCACTTACGTATGAGATACTGGTGGGCCAGGAGTTGGATGCGATAGATCTTGGCAGGCTGGTGGAAACGGAGGATTATGTCATGGGTGGTGAGTCCGCCGTCCGGAGCACTCCTCCAGCCGTGAACAGTAGGTCCGTGCGTGTTTAGCTCGCTGACCGGAAAGTTAACATCCTCGTCTAAGAGTTGTAAAAAATGGTCAAGTCAGCATTATGTGGGGTCTAAGACCACCTTATCAGTAGGTGACACAACGGCGCTCTTTTATAGGTAATGCCTGATTCCACATTCCAACTCTCTTTCGCCCTTTGAGCCCCCGTTCTCAAATACAGTTGCGGTTAAAATAAGAACATTATTTAAACTAAACAATAATCGTACAAATAACATTAAAGATAAGTTTAAGGAGAGAAGCTAAGCTGAAGCTTTTCATATTTTATATTGATAATATAATGTTAATTTGATTGAAGTCAAAGTTAATTGGGCTTTTAACTTTTAAGACCATTTCCAAGTGTGTAAGCTAGTCCTACTATTCGGACCCCAACTGTACAGCTCTATCTCACTTCTGTTTCTCTCTTTCCGTCCATCGCTCCCACACGTTCCGTCTCTGTTTTGTATTTAAGCGACGGCAAGCGACACGCGAGTTTAGTCGTCACTCAGCCGGTCGTGTTCTGCGGTAAACTAGTCTGCGCCTCGTAGATACTTAGCTAGATCTATTGAAAGGTTATACAAAAAAGTCACAACAATGGCGGAGGGCTACACGGGCGCAACAGCCTGGCTACAAATCCAGAGCCTGCTTAATAGTATAAACCATATGCTGATATTCCTGGTGGCCGCATTCTTTTTCGTCTTGGCCCGCAGCTTGGACTTCAAGGACACTGCCATGCATATGTTTCTGACTGGCATCGGAGTGAGTACAGCGCGATAAGCGTAATCATTTTGCTTCGATTTGGATAGTGAATATGCAACGTCACTGTTACGTTATCTTATCGACCGACTTATAGTCTGACACGGCTTTCCCTCCTCTCGACAGTTCCACGTCCTAATGGCCCAGGCCATGATGTCACACTACAAAGTTAATCCCGTCACCCGTTGGCTGTCACACCGCAACAAGTCGCGATTCCATGCCATCCTGCAAGTCGTGGGCGGCGCCATGGTTCTCTTGGGGGGAATCGGAAAGTTCTCGAACAAGGATGTGCACTTCAACACCTGGCACGGCCGAGTGGGTAAGAGTCCACGGGCCTTATCCAGAGACATTTCTAAGTTCTACTAACCATTGACTTATCTTAGGCGCTGCTGCCACCTTCGGCTGTGCGGCCAGCATCGTCGGCGGCTTTGTCAACTATTTCCAGCCAAAGTTCGCCTTGAAGGTGTACCCTCCATCGGAGCTACGCTTCCGCCACAACTTGTTCGGCATCCTCACCTTCAGCTTAGGCATGGGAGCCATCTATCTGGGATACTCTTCCAAGTTCTTTACCAAGTTTGTGGACAACGATTTTATTCCAGGCATGATGCTGGTCACTACGCTGGTGTATGTGCTCACCCTCATCTCGCCGGTCCTCTCCCTGCTGACCAAACTCAGGTATAGGTCTAAGAAGAAGACGGAGCAGCATTCCCAGTAGATCATTGGGAGGAGGACGAGGCAGAGACCACTGAGGCTAACAGGACTTTGACAGTTCAAAAATAAAGAGCTTGGCGCCTTGCCAAATTGCCGCAACTCTAATTGAATATGCAGACGGAAGAAGAGACGATATACAACCGGCAATCTGTCAATAATATAATGTAAAGTTATGGCCATCGCCGTTGCAGTGGCTTATTCCTCTCCATGGAGGTAATGGTCCATGCTAAATTAGCCGAAGCTGTGACAAACTATGACAGATTGTAATCCAGCCGAGCTGGAATTAAATAGCCCGCTTTTATTCCGGTATTGAATCCTAACGTCCTGGCGCACTAGGCGTATGCGTGTCTTATCGATTTCTCAAGTGCAATAGAGCTTCGTAAGGAGGGGACGGGGTCAGGGATAACCGTGTGCTTTCGGTCAAATCCAGTTGCAACTATAACAAAAAAATAAATAACAAAAAAGGAAAACATAAAACATTGAAAGTAAATGAAAAACAAAAATAAAGAACAACTACATTATGCATACTTCCTGTTTGTTTGTTTACCTGAGGCGAATACCACGTTGAACGGTATTTTTTTGGCCATGCTGGCGACGTGAAAAACGCACACGAATGCAGAGGCTCACCACACGCACATCCGCGACATCCGCTTGCACATTGAACAACAATTTAATTTAGCGGCTGATCGAGGACTAAACGCAGGCAGGAAATTCCTGCACAAAAGGAGCACCGATTGGACCGATTGGCCAACCAATCGTTGCCTATCGATAATGTGTCGGTATGGAAACATCGATTGCCCGCGCTCAGCTGTTTTCCGTTAGCCACTTACCAACACTGCTATAATTGGTATTAGAATTATTTACATGGTTTCAAAGCAAATTTATAGCCATGCCAACAAATGCTCACAAATACAGCATACTGCTGCCCACCTACAACGAAAAGGATAATTTGCCAATTATAATATGGCTAATTGTGAAATACATGAAGGCCAGGTGATGAGTGGCTTTTAAAAGGCTAAACAATAGTCATTGCAAGTTAACCTTTTGCAGCGGCTACGACTATGAGGTGATTGTTATTGACGACGGCAGTCCGGATGGAACGCTGGATGTGGCCAAGGATCTGCAGCGCATTTACGGTGAGGATAGGATTGTGCTGAGGCCTCGCGGCTCCAAGCTGGGATTGGGCACGGCCTACATCCATGGCATCAAGCACGCGACCGGAGACTTTATCATAATCATCGATGCCGACTTGAGTCATCATGTGAGCATAGATAACGGGGCGAAACTGACGTGGGATTGAGAGTAATGCATATTTATCGTGTTGCTCCAGCCAAAATTCATACCGGAATTCATCCAGCTGCAGGAGAGTGGTGACTACGACATTGTGTCCGGGACTCGGTACGTCGGAAATGGCGGCGTCTACGGCTGGGACTTCAAGCGCAAGCTCATCTCGCGCGGCGCAAACTTTCTGTCTCAGGTCCTGCTGCGACCCAATGCCAGCGACCTGACCGGCTCGTTCCGCCTGTACAAGAAGGACGTGCTGGAAAAGTGCATTGCCAGCTGCGTGTCCAGGGGCTACGTCTTCCAGATGGAAATGTTGGTGCGAGCGCGCCAGCATGGCTTCAGCATCGCCGAGGTGCCCATAACATTCGTGGACCGCATCTATGGTACTTCCAAGCTCGGCGGCACTGAAATCATCCAGTTTGCAAAAAATCTGCTGTATCTGTTTGCCACCACATAAAGAATAAGACCTTGTCCGGCTGATGAGTAGATTTTTGAAGAGTTTTAATTTCTTTGGATTTTCTTTGCTTTGTTTTGTACATTTGGTAAGATTTGTTCAAAGAATTTGTTCATACAACTAATGAAATATGCATGAGAAATTGTTGCTGCCGTATTTATAATAATCCAGAGATCTTTTCCTTGGTGACCTCTGGCTTACGTTTCATTTATAATTTGAATAATGATAACTAGCGTTAATTGATTTAATTACTCAAGTCGAAAACTTTGTGCTGGTTGTCGGGATTGCCATACAGGGTGCCGCCGCAATCGTCCCCCAGAGCGTCGCCCGATCCGCTGCAATAATTCTTGAGGGCCAGAGTCAGCAGGGAATTGCGATCCTTGAGGGCCAGTACCACGAAGGCCCCATTAGGCAGTATCTCGCTGGTGCTCACCTGAGCCGGAGGCTTGAAAACGGCCAGGGATTTAGCTGAGTAAAAAAAGAAAGCAATGAAGGATAAAGAATCAGCTTCTTAGACGGGCTGGTCAAGAGTCTCACCAGAATTCAGCTCCCACATGCGGATGGCACCGTCACGACCCTCCTTGTCGTAGGAGAGCAGAACCTTGCCCAGCGGGTCCAGCTTTAGGAAAGTCACGGGGGCATTGTGGCCGATAAGAGTGCTTTTGCAATTGCCCGTGACCAAGTCCCAGATCAGGATCTTGGCATCTTCCAGACCGGCTATGACGCAGGCATGAACCTGGGAGATCGCCAGGGAAACTGTGTTGCAGCTGGGCTTCCACTTCTTGAACAGAGTGCCGCTCTGCAGGTCGTACACCACAATGAAGTTCGGAGTCGTCGGCTCGTTCAGCTCCTTGGCCACCACGCAGACGTAGGAGCCCTCGTGGGTTATCGCCGAGAGGGAGGTGAGGAAGTCGTGGTGCGGGATGCGGAGGTCGTAGAGCAGCTTGCGCTGCGTCAGGTGCCAAACGAGCAGAGGGAAGGGCTTCTGAGTCTCATCGCCGCAGACCAAAATTCTGAAAATCCCAAATGAGAGCTCACAAACTTTCTCCCTTTTTCCATAATATTCAAATTACCGTCCGTCACCGGAGACTAGCAGGGAGTTGAGGAAGCGATCCTCGCCTGCCTTAAAGGTGGTCACGCAGTCACCCGACTCCAAGTTCATCAGGTTCACGTACATGCGGTTCCGGGAAAGGCATACCAAGTGGTTCTGGTCGTGCAGTCCAAAGTATGGCATCTTCTGGTTCATCACTCCCTTTAGAGTCACCTGTGTATTGAACAAGAAAGGCACATTAGATTTAAAGTCGAAAAGCTATGGCTATAAGGAATTGTTTAAATACAAAAGAAAAGTCGAAAGTCTTGGAAATATACTGTTTATCAGGGGTGCCACAGAACCCGCCATGGTTTTGATATCAATTTAAAAGATGTCCAAAAGTATGCAATAAAATATTTCACAACCCAATATCAACTGTAAACTTGCTTATTTTATAAGGACTAACATTTTGTTGCATATTTTTAGACACAAAATCCAAGTGATTTCAAGTCTTTTAATTGTTTTCTTAGAAAAAGATCTTTATAAAAAACCGAGCTTTAGAAAGATCGCTGTACTATACATGAACTTCCTTTTATTAAATATCTTTCATATATATATTAATGGCGTTTGAGAGATCATACTAAGATCATTAATATTAAATCAATAAAATCACAAATCATTAAGGGATTTAGGCTCTCAAATAAGTCTCTAAAAGTTTGCAATAAATTGTTTATGGTACCAAAATCAGTGTGAAATCAGTTTTTTTCGATTTAACATTTTGTAGCATAGTTTTGTACACCTATTTAGGGAATTTAAAAACCCTAGTAATTTCTGTAGAACTAATTTGTGAACAAAATCCTATTAGTAGCTTTGAATATCTGGAACATTTATGTGGACTTGATATCAATTGAAATTGATCCGAAAGTTTGTTACAAACGGTAAGACCTTCAGACCTAATTTATTTCAATAAACAATATCTTTTTTCTGAACGATGTCTCCTACTTATACAAAAATGTAATAATCACATTTAGATATTAGGTTTTTCTAAATACAAACTCACCTTAAACTTGCCCTCGTCCAGATTAATGACACGGATCTCGCGCCGACAGAGAACTGCCGCCTCGTAGCTGCCAACGGGACACATAGCTGTCGGCTGCTGGATGCCCTGCAGCTCCCGGATGCGGCAGCAGTTCTTCACGTCCCAAATGCAGATCTCAGCTCGCTCCGTGCACAGGGAGGCGACATAGCAGCCGGGCTGGGGCAGATTCAACAGGACATCGTAGCCCTTGACGGTGGAAGTCGCAGCGGGGGGAGCTTCGCCCTCGCCATTGTTGGCATCCGCTGACGCCGGATTTTCATCTGTCCGATTGCCATTCTCTGCGTCCAGGTCAGCGTTAAGAATCTCGAGGAAGGCGAACTCCAGCTCGTTTGTGCACTCCCACCACGAGCGTATCTTCTCGTCGTCCTTGAGCTCCGGTGATTCCCTGAAACACGTCTTCAGGTAGTACTTCATCAGCGTGTAGAACTGCTGGCCATCGTAGCTCAGCTCGTGCAGATACTGCTCAAGGAATCGCTTCAGGAAGTGGATGTGGACATATTCGGACGTGGAATCGTCGCCGCCGGACTTGGCCAGCCAGACGGCCTGCAGGATGTCGTGCAGCAAGTGATCTGGCCCGGTGGCATGTACCTTGTTGGCAATCCACTGCAGATCCGTAAAGTAAAAGCAGTTGAAGAGTATGTCGACCTTGTGCAGGGCCGGCTTGTCCTCGATCACGGCACAGAAGTGATGATAAGGCAGTTTTAAGTACTTTTGGTAATTGTAGCTGCAGGAGAGATGTCAATGTTTGTGTAAGTACAAAAATGATCAAGGATTAAACGACATCGGATACTTTGTAGGCGAGTACTCACGTGTTGACACCCTGGCTACCCTTGAACTCGCTGTCCTGCCGGTCGAAGTAGTCCCGCAGCGCTTCATGTACCAGCCACTGCTTCTGCGCGTACCTCGCCAGGACCGCTCGTCCAAAGCTTCTGTCTGCTATCCTAATATTCTTAAGACCTAATAGCATTGGTCCCATCAGCCAGCAGAACTTTGACCAGATCTTAAAGGCGACCTGCGCCTCCAGCTGCGTCATCTTCTGGAACACGCCAAGGCAGTCACTTTCGCGGATGCCCCACGGCGACAGCCGTACGATCAGCAGCAGCAGCTCCACCTGGTCGGCGGCGAACTTCGACTCCAGCACCTGCAGGATCCGCCCGGAGATGTCGCCGATCTCGCTGATCGGCTGCGCCACATGTCCCAGCCAGGCGAGCCACCACAGGGACTTGGCATGGTAGGGCGTCTTGCCGTGCAGCGTCTTCCACTCGTCGGGCAGCTTGAGCGCCCCGTTGGCCGCGTAGAAGTCGCCGCCGCCGGAGCTGAGGATATCGTGCCACTGGCGCTCCGTGAACTGGCGGACGCGCAGGAAACAGCGCTGTGGTATGCCCAGTTGCGCCAGCGCGGCGAGCATATCAAAGCCGTCTCCTCCAGCCGCAGTGCCGTCCACGCCGTCCTCGCTCTCCTCAGCCATCTCGCTGACGGTGAGGATCAGCTTGGCACTGCCCAGCTGCAGGGGTAGCCAGTCGAGCGCTTCCTCCCGCTGCAGCTCGTCCACACCGTCAATGATTAGGACGAAGAAGCGCTGCTGCCGATCCAGGATCTCGCGTATCACACCGGCGTAGGCCTCCAAAGTCTGCGTGGTTGGGGGGATAGAGGCGTTAGCACATTCTGACACTAGTTCCTGCAAAGGACTTCTCTTACGTGTGGCACTTGGCATTGATGTCCCGTCTCCAGCACCGACATCTGGTTGGCCATTGAACCCAGCAACGAGGTGAGGTCCGAGGACCGGGCACTGAGATTGGCATATCTAGAAGATAATACTTTTTTAGTGAAAACTGGAAGTATTATAAACATTTAAAAAATACCTAAGTATGAGCTGTGCCTCCGGTTTCCAGCGGTGCACATTCTCCATGATCTTGGACACTAGGACACTCTTGCCGCTGCCCCTGGCGCCGGACACGACCAGGGGCTGGACGGTGCTGTCCCGGATGTAGCGCTTCACGTCGTTCATGATGTCGAAGTTGGCCGAGTTCTGGGCGAGCAGCTTTGAGTAATGGCCCACCAGCTGCAGTTCCTCGAGCAACACCCGATCCACGCCCAGCGTGTTATACGGAATGCTGCTCTTCAACTGGTGCTCCTCGAAGATCCCGGCCAGCGCCTTGTCCAGCAGGCTCTCGATCACCGCCGACAGCTCCTCGTCCAGGATGCTCATCGTGGGCAGCATCCGGATGAGATTCTTCTCGCACAGCTGGCTCTTGAGCTTCGAATAGACTCGGCTGATCCGGCGCTGCACCTCCAACTCCAGCTGGCTGCTGTTCTCCGGCGCCCGCGCCATCTGACCGGTCTGGATCCAGATGCAGCGCTTGGCCAGCTCCTGGCTCATCAGCACGGTGTTGTTGATCTCCTGCTCCACAACAGTGGTCAGATAGGAGTCCTTGACGTCCTCGGAGAAAAGGCGCAGCAGCACGGCCAGCAGCTCGTTCAGCTCCCCGTTCGCCTGGCCGGAGTACGGGTCCACCTGCTGGGCGTGGAGGCGGTGGCACATCGGCTGGTACGAGTTGTCAATGGTGTACCACTTTTCCAGCAGCAGACGCTCCGCCTCGCTGGCGGTGCCCAGCACCGAGGTAAAGTCCTGGCTCTCGATGGTCAACGGCAGCATCGGAGTGCCCAGCGTGGCGCCGAGGAACAGCACGGGCACGATGTACGCTCCGGCTGAGTGGCGCGTGATCTCGCACAGACAGTTGGCCGCCTCCTCGTGCCCGCCCTGCGCCTCCAGCGGCGTCTGGGTCCAACGCTTTACCTCCTGTAGGCGGGAAAAGTCCTTCCTGGCGTTGCCATTCCCCGGCTCCGTCTCGGGTTCGCTGTCGTGGACATCGGCGATGATGAAGTCGAAGCCCCGGCTTTGGCACTTGCTCTTGAAGTGTTTGTACAAACTGTGGACAACGCGCTTGTGCTTCTTGTACTCGGTGCTGCTGTCGGCCAGGATGTAGACCACGATCTTCTTGTCCCGCTCAATCTTGCGGCCAGGCGGCGGCTTGCCCTGCAGCACGCTCAGGTTCCCGGCCGCGGGATTGGCATTGGTCACATCGCTGGGCGCCTGCGCCCCCTGCGGTGTGTTGGTATTCGAATCTGTTGGTATGACAAGAGTTGGT
>JAEIIF010051365.1:0-10978 GCA_018874455.1 Drosophila trapezifrons
ATTTCCAATTAACCAGTTGACAGTTGCAATCGCCTATCGTGGATCGGGCATCGACCATCAACCATCGACCATCGACCAGCGGCCATCGTCCACCGCCAATTGGCCATCATGGCTGGTCAAAAACAACTCAATCAAACTCCGCCGCAGCAGCAAATGTCATTCATTAAACCCAAAGAGAGAACAAGCCCAAGGCACAACCAGGAAAAGCAACACCACAGCCAAGACACTGAAGAAAACTGTAGGGGACTGAATAAGGAGTCACTGAATTAGAAGCTAGCTTGGCTAAAGGATAAGTTGTTCTATATTAATTATAAGCTAGCTTAAAATATAAATAAAAGCGATTTGGCAGCTGAAAATCTTTGGAACCTCAAAATATAGCAGCGATTTAGCAGCTGAAAAACTTCGGATCCTCCAAACTTCCCTGTTCTTTGGTATCAATATTGTATTTCTTTTAAATACCCACTAATTTCTCTCTGTGGATACGCTACAAGCTGAGCCAAGGCACGACAAAACTGTAACAAGGAACTGTTCTGGCCAAACAATGTGCAACAGGCAGCTGGATCTGGGGGCTCTGAATCTGTTCTATGGCCGCTTGTTGAGCAACTTTCTAAATGAGTGCTCTATAAATCACGACCGGAGTACAAGTTCTGCTGCTGCCTGTTCGGCGGCTACCAGAACAAAAATTAATTTAGTCATACTGCCGGACACTTGCCAGATTAATGGCGTCCTGGATTTAGAAAGTCTGGGCCGAGCTCCGTCCGCAGAGAGCGCTTCACTTGACCCCGGAGGAGAGCTCACCCGCCGCCCCGCGAAATCAATGAAGCGCAAGTTCTTTTTCGTGGGCGTTGTGGGCGAACATGGCCAGATTGTGTTTGTTTGTTTGTTTTTTTCTCTGGTTTTGTTGTATTATTTTTTGTTGCTTGCCTGGTCTACCCAGCCCACGTGCCTTGTGTCCCCAACAATAAGAACTTAAATTTTTATTCATGGTCAACAATGCGGAAGTTGCAGTGCAGCGAAAACAAAAGAAAAATTCACTGCCGTTCAAAATTTGCATTTTGCTTTTTTCTGTGTTCGCTGAGAATTCTGGTCATGATGCGGGTTTACCGCTTTAAACGAAGCTGCTGAAGATGGGGAATAACAGTTTTTTTTTGTTTGGTTAGTGCCCGTTCCCATTCCCATTGGCAGTTCGAATCCGACATCCACTCCCACTCACCACTCATAATTTGATAGTCTCTTCGTTCTGCCGGATTTTTATTAAGGAAATCTTTAAGAATCCATTACATTCCGGAAAAGATTTATGGGTGGAAGCACAGTCTGCCTCATTTAAGAGCAAATTGCCATTGATACGCAATTACTTTTAATTGCATTTCGCTTCACTACGTACAGAAATTTAAGGCGTGTTTGCCAGGGAAAGGTATTTATTTTTTTAAACATACAGGATATGCAAATGTAACGTAAGATTCACAGTTAAGGAAAATATTGAACAATAATAATAATAAATATTTACCAAGGGTTAACGGATTATCTTAAAATTACATAAAACTCGACGATAAATAAAGTCGCAGGCATATAATAACCTTAAAGTCAGGCAAGCGGTAACCTCTTTGAAACATTAAATAAAATATATTAAATATCATAGCAAGGCTCCAAAATAAAGAACCTTTTCCTTAAAAAATAACATACAACTTCATTTCAAACAGCAGTTTCCTTTTATAAATAATCCTTGGTTCAAACCAACCTTTATTAATTCACAAAGAGATAACCTGGTAGTTTTTGCAATATTTTTAAATCTGCTCATAAAAGCAGGTTAAACCAAGTGTGTGGTGACTCGGCAGGAAGTTAATTGATTACATCAGTCTTTCTTTTGTCAATCGCTGAAGATTAAAACGTACTTCCCAGCGCCGTTGACATTGGGTTGGGCCCTGCCACTGCCACTCCGCTGTCTGCCTGCAGAGCTCCTGCCTCCAACCCCTTCCACCCGTAATCCTGCACCGAATCGCACTCGTTTATTGCATCTGTATGTTTATTTAGCTGGCATTGTGTTTCAGTTTCAGGGATCCATCCCCATCTCATCGCTGTCGCAGTCGCGACTCTCCCCTCACTTTCTGATTGTTTGGTTTGCCGGTGTTATTTTTGCTTTGGCAGCCACTGCCACTGGAACAACAAACAAGCCGTGGCAAATTGTAATTTAATACCGAAAAAATGTGTGCAACACAAAGCGCTTAAATGAGGTGTTGCAAGCTTATATCTGCTACAATTTCCCCAGCCTTTTTAGCCGCTCTCAGCCGTCCTTTTTGGTCTTGTTTATTTAGCCGAACTGAGCTGACTGTCGGGCTCTCGGGTTACGTACGAACGGAAGCAATTTGCAATTTGATAGAATTTCGCTTGCAGTCCGCTTTTAATTAAGTCAACTTCTGCTTCTCCATCCGCATTGCATCGCAAGAAGTTGACACAGTTATTTGTCGGGCCAGCAAAATATTTGCATAACTTCTGCAGGGCTGGAGCCCAGATGGGGGAATGGAATCCCGCAGGAAGCAATTTGTCAGCTTAATTATTAACATGGCAGGCGCCATTTATGGACATGGACATGCCAAGTATTTTACTTTACTACACTCTAGTAATTTAATCAAATAGTCCTACGTGGCGCATGAGCATCCCAGCGGCGGCAACTGTATAAATATTTGCCACACATTTCTGCACTCTGCACTCGGCTTTCTGCAATTGCAGCAAAAGTGGCAAGAGTGACATTTGACTGGGAGAAGCCTCGATTCAGCGAGAGCGACTCATAGACCCATTGAGACGCCCGGCAACAGAGTTTCAAGTGTATTAGACACAGTCTCGTGGCGAGAAGCCCCCGCCCGGGTTCATAACTGTAAGTATTTGCGCTGCCGGCATAAATGTAATTTCATGGTGTGTCATTTTCAACCCAGTTGCTCCCAAAGGAGCCGGTCATGTGCTGCTCCAGATGGATGCGAGTATGTGGCAGAACTCTTCCCCAAACACACCCGATACCCCGTCATATAGCTATATACATATGCAATGGATAACATTTAGATGGGAGGAATGGATGTGTGTGCATGCTCGGCATGTTTGCTCTTTGCTCAGCAAGTGATTTCTTTTCTTTCCATTTTCTTGCTGCTCTGCGCACTTTTTGGAGCAGAAATTTCCTGTGGAATTTTCAATATAAATTTGCTAAATTGCTTCGCTCAAAATGTATTTCATTTTCGGATGCAACATCGCAGGGAAAATACTTCCAATTAGTAGGCATTGTCGGCATAGGGTAAAATATGCAACAATCAATCAACAATAGAGCCGATAGCTGCTATCGAAACATTAATTAATTGGTATTTTCTTCTATTTTTTTTAGCACGGTGAATTCTGAAGGTGATTGATTGGGGCCTAAAGGTCTTCGGTAGGAGATTTGATAAGTATTACACAATTTACTGTTATTTATTGCTTCAATAAATTATTGTTTTGGCAAGAGTAACTTAATAAATAGTTTTTATTAATTAAAAGTTGTAAATATATCAAAACATTCAGTTATTTATACTTCTAGGGCGCTTAAATTCAATTTTTCTTATATTAGTTCCTCTGTGTGATTTTTAAAACGTTCTTGGCCATTATTACAATAATAAAAATACAAGAAATAATAATAAAAATAAAATTCAAAGAAAACTATTTTGAAATGTATTAATTATTTTGAAAATATAATTACACAAGTGTTTTATCTGTGCATTTCCAGCTCATTTAATATAACACAAGTGATAACCCGAATAAAGCCCTTACTAATTTTATTTAATTTACTCCACCCGTTAAAACCGTTTCCTAAAATGACTCCCACTTAAAAAATAAAACAAACTAATGTCATGGAAAAACAAATATAATTAGAATACGCTCATTGGCCCCAAAATCGATTCATGTTAATTTATCAAAATACCTGTCACATTAAAAAGGCATTTGGATAAATTCGAATTTGTTGAATATATATTGTGAATTATCTTGATGAGCACTTGCCGCTGTCAAAGCCTAATTAAAATATTGATAAACAAATTCCATTTAAGTTGCATATCGTTACTATATTGATTAATTGTCGGCAATGAATGGCGCCGAATTGAGTTGTAATCAAATGTTAATTTCAATGCGAACGCGAACGCGACACGCCCCGCCGGCTGGCTGGCTGGCTGGCAGGAACTTCATTTCGAGTTATGCTAAAAGTGTAATAAACTTTACTCCACGTTCTGTTTGTTGGACGATAAAAATTTCCCAGCTCGGAAATTAATAGCGTTCTGCAGGGCGTTGCCCGATGCCAAGCCATGAGAGCCCCCGAACCGCCCAGTTTTCCAGACCCCCCCAGAATTTACAGAACAATTGCAAACACTCTCTGTGGATATTTATTACATTTTAGCAATTGTAAATGTAATTGTCATTGTTTGTCTTGGCGTCTGGCAAATGTCGTTTAATTGCCAACCTTTCGGGTTGAGTGGACTTCTTCTTCTCTCCCTCTTAGTAGCCGCAGTGACGGGGTGCGAAAGTCAGTTGGTGAGTTAGTCAGGCCATTTAAAAATAGACACGCCCGAATGCTTAGATAAATAAACAAAATGTCAGGCTGTAAAAATGTATGAGCCTCAATTGAAGTATGGCCATTTCAATGGCAAACGATAAAAACCAAAACAAAACACACACTGGCGAGGAGATAAAGGAACCAGCCCAGGAAAGTAAAATTTGCCTATGAGTCAATTTGCACAGTCTATAGTTTTTGCTTTCGTTACATGAATGAAACTGGGTCGCAGCGGCCACAAATGTATCTGGATTTCATTTAGATTGGGCCCGCAGGCGACTGCTTATCGCAGAATGACAATCTCCATGGAGAGAAAGACCCAGAACGGAGCCATGAGATACTTTTTCCAGTTCGAGCAAATACGGCGACTGCAGCGAGATGTCTATCTGTGCATTTGAAGGTAAGTTCTTTCACTTTTGATTGGAAGTGGCGGTGTGCAAGTGGCGGTGGAATTGGAAATGGAAGTGGACCATAAATGGGTCACTCTTGTCGGGCCGGAAAAATCTGTGGCTCGGCGCTTAAAGTTCTCGCTCCCGGTTCGAGGCTGCGCTCTGCGAAAGCAATTAACTTTTCGCATTAAGCGGAAAACCCCAGCTGGGAAATCACTCTCGCTGTGGAAATCACCCGCAGAGTTCTTCTTCTTTGATTTGACAAGCTTTTTGACAGAATTGAAATCATAAATCCAAGGTAACAACTCTGAAAAAGGCCATAAACTGCTTTGCGTGATAAATCTCCGAAAAAATAAATGAAGTCGATTCGGCAAGAGTCACGACTGCTGGCAAAGTGATTTCAATTATAATTGAAAATGAATTGGCAATTCGGTAATTAATTTGCCCGGCTATCGATGATTTGGCTGGGCCAAATATTGGGCCCAGGCAAGCCCAAATATCCGCATGATTCACCGGAGCTCTCAACTGCTCAAATTTGCTTTGATTTCGCATCATCGATGTATCTCTCTGCACTCAAGTAGCAAATTATCTCGTCTCAAGTTGTCAGCGGCAGCGCCACTGGAGCCGCATCTTTTGTCAGGGCGGAACTATGTTCTTCCTCCGTGTATCTGTCTTTGAATATAGAATATCTTATCGAGCTGAAGGCTGCGACTGAGACTGCGACTGAGACTGAGACAGAGACAGAGGCTGGGACTTGGTACTGCCTTCAATTGCCATGGCATTTCATCGGCATCATTACGGGCACGCAGAAAACCAGGACAAGATGTACGAGTATCTCCATTCGACATTCGAGACGGTGTTCTCGGTTGCACAAGTACGAGTATCTCGCAGAGCGTTCCCGTTCCCAACATCTTGTTCTCTTATCGCTGGAGGAATGGCTGAAATTACGCCGAATGAATTGAATTGAATTGAATCGAACTGCCTGGCTGCCCTTCACGATAAAGCACTTAACGAAAACAGCGACGAAATTGAGACATGAATTAAGTTTGAACAAATACGATAAGAGTTCAGGGACTTAAGACCATTCATTTGCGTTTTATCTCAACAAATTACATTTAAGCTTGGGTTTTTCTTAAGGAACTCCATTTGTGTGATCAGAAAAGTCCAGGAAATAGAGTGCGAACATCCTCTATTCATCCATTCTCTTTCATAATTCGTATAAAATTTCTCCGGGTGTATCGACGAATTTGCAGTTGGGAACTTGGCAGGCGAGTAATGGATACTTTCGCTTTGACATGTCCCCAACTCGTCCACGGGACCCAGGGCCCCGTCAATTTGCCAGCTTTATTTATTTTGCATTAAAGTGCACCGTTGCGTGGGCAGCTCATTAAAAGTGCCTTTGTGACTGGGGACAACCAAGGTCCTTGGCTCGCCGAGATGCACAGACAAAGACCAGATTTGCCGGGTCTTATTCTCTGTGGCGCCATTGTATGAAAAATTCTTATTAAGTGATCAATAATCATTTTGTTAGAATGCCAAAAGCACTTACCGGTCGGTTGGTTGGGCGGTTGGCCAAAGAAAGCACCGAAGGAGCCGGGGCTAAAATGGAAACCAGAACCAAATTACAAACAATTTACATTGCTGCGCCTCGAGCTTATTTGGACTTGGACTTGGACTGGGACTTGGCTTGTGGTGGTGGTCTCCGGCTTGGGTTCCTCATAGTTCCACTCTAGTTTTTCTGGGCCCTGTTCCCTGCCATTCTTGGCCTTTCTTTACCTGGACACGCCCGCATTGCTGGCTGCACTTTGGCAACCTAAACGCGTTGCTCCAAATGCAATTTCCAAGCGTCGGAATTTGGGTTAAATTGCAGCAGATAAAACAAAATTCAGCTCGGGGCTCCGACTGCGATTCGCATGCAAAGCAGTTGAAGTCTGGCGAGGGATATATTTAGAGGAGGGAGAATGCGACAATCGATATAAAAATATCGACAGATATCGCTTATAGTGTCCAGATATGGAGAACATCGATATATTATGGAAAGTATTTTACATTTGTTTTAGCTTGAGACTTAACCAAGTCCTAAGCATTTATAACAGATAATTTATGCAGATAATGAATTAATTTTTAAAAGATACATATTTCATACTCAACTTCGATATATCGGCAAATTTCGATAGTAATATCGAATTTCAAATTTTTTTCCCTCCCTAAGCCCGGCTCTGTCGAACTTCAGAGTTAGAGGCAAATCATTATTATTTCTACGTGCCCGAACTCGGCTAAAACCAGGGGATGGGAGTACAAACATCAACATCACACCCGACCATTGAAATAATCAATTCAATTAAAATGCCAGGCAGCTGACCAAAGGGCTCGGACTGGCCAGGACTGGAACAGCTCCCAGCAGGCCAAAACAGATGATGATAATGATGTAGGGCTGTAAGCCCGGCCCAAGGGAGGACGAGGACAAGGCGAGTCAAGTGCCCCTGTCCGCGGGCTCATGAAAAATTCATTCATAGTGTGGAATTTCGCGCTTAAATGTAAAATAGTTTTTCAAACAAGTCGAACACAAAGCGCATTGTGAGAGCCGCCGACAAGGAAGCAGCTGAGGCTCTGTGTGCTGGTGTTATGAAAGGATGCTGAGAAAATGCACCGCAGAATATCCACAGCAGGCAGACATACATAGGTGGGCTCCAGCTTCAGCTTCAGCTTCGGCTTTGGCTCTGGCGGGGATTCAGCTCTCCACGCTGAGTCCCAAATGTAACACAAGGCAGGGACTGCTGCCTGGATTGGGACTGGGATTGGAATTGCGATTGGGATTGGCAGCTGCGTTGCGGGCTTTAAAAGCCAGAAGACTTAAAGTAGCGGCATTACGACGCACCAACGCGATTAGCATAAATGTATAAATGCATACAGAACACCAAGGGAAGCTCCGGGAAAAAACCGTCCTTTCTTCCACAGAACTTTGAATACTCTGCAGGGAAAAACACTATTTATGTGGCCTTGAATTCGGTAAATGTGGAAAATCTTAGCGATGTTGAAAACAAGAATACCATCCTTTATAAATAAATAATAATTGAATGTTTGTGATTATTAAACGATATTTTTCATGAGACTAAAAGCTCTAAAATTATGGAAAATAAATAAATTTAAAACTTTATTTTCCCTCTATATGAATACCCGGTTTAGTTCCCATCAACTTGGCCTGGCATAGAGCACTGCAAAGTCTCAAAACTCTGTTTTGTGCGACATTAAAAGCATCCAGGCAGCGTTACGCATCACAGATACGTCGGAGATGCTCCGCACACACTCCCATAATCATGTACGCCAACTCCAAGAGGCGAAGATGCTGCTGGGCTCTGTAAGCCGGCGACTCGACATAGGCGACTCCATAAAGATTTCGTCGCATTTAAAGACACCTCGAGTGGAACGGCAAAGACACTCGCACATATCCGCAAGCACACATGGAGGACTTAATGCCAATGCCGGTGAAGTCATCTCGCTGGCTACGTGTTTAACTACATATAAGCTCCTAGATGCTGGAAACCGGGATCCGGGGATCCAAGAAAAATACTAGTAGACAACAGCCACGCCCCCAGTCTGGAGTTTCCTTTTAATTTCCCCATGGCATGTGCTAGATGACAATGGAAATGAAAAGTACCCGGCAACCTTTTGTGGCACACGTTTCATATTCGCTTTTATCCCCTAAAAAAAACTGTATAAAAATGTGTCTAAAAAATCACTTGAAAGCTAACCAAAAAACTGGAAATTATTATGCACTTTTAATTGCCATTGGCGACGCTTGTTCAGGTTTTAATTGCCCTTTTTGCCTAACTGGCCATAATCGAATGGACAAATCAACGGCCCCGGGGCAAAGCAAGCTGACACTTTGAGTGGCTTTTTAATTAATTTTCAAAACGTATTAAATTTTAATGAATTTAAACGCAATTCAAACAACTATCATCGGTTGATATTCTGCTATTTGCATTGGTTGGCATTTAATTTATGCCCAAACACACACACGGCAGCACATTAGTCATACGCAACGTTGCACAAATATTTATTAGCTATTGCAAGTCGCTCTCCCTCCGTCGCGACGGCAACTGCGGCGCAAACACGGCCGTAAATGCAAACGGAGGCATCATCGATAAACGAACCTTTAGCCGCCATAAATACAGACCCATCACTAAATCAATCATACGCAATGTGGTGCTAATTGATTGAGCAAGCACTGGCAAGGCTATGATTGCCCGCTGATCAAAAGGCCAAGACAAGAGTGTCTTTAATGTAAACACACGGAAGATTTCCACACTAAAGCTGTGATTTTCATTGACTGGTTTTGTGATATTTATTGCCATATTTTTCAGTTAATAAAGCTCGCTATTATTCATGAAATATATTAGATAATAAACTGTAATTCCGGGCATAAGTCAACCACAATTAACTGCCCTGTAGGTACATGCATTCCATTGGCTACTTGCAGTTTTGGCTTCAGTGGAACCCTCGTATCCGCACTCGGGCTTAATCCCAGTGCCCCATTAAATACTCGAACGAGAGCCGGACCCTCCAGCGCAATCCACTCGAGAGCGGTGGTTCAACGAACTAGCCTCCACTCGAAGCTAAAGCCCTTCCACGATTCAATATCAAGTTGGCAACTCGAAACCCACTTGGAATTAAGTATGACTGACCTGCAGGCGACTCAGCCTCAACCTCAACCTCAGCTGGGCTTCGGCATTCAGCGTTTAGCATTTAGCATTTAGCATTTTAGCATTCAGCCGTGTCCAATGCTAAGATCAATGCCACTCCACGCTGGCTGTGCCAACTTCCTGTTGCAACAACCACTACTACCCTACATGGCCACAATGTATAGTAACATATACTATATATACCCGCGAGATCTGCCCCGGCACAGTCCTCGTCCTCCTTTTTATTTAAACACTTCCTTATTTCGCTTTGTGCCTTGGCATTTGGCAGCTATTCTGTGTCAATTCCCGGCACAGTGTCTGGGTGTCATCCGAACTGGTGAACCGGAGAACTGGTAAATCAGAGGAGTGGAGAGGAGAGAGCCGGAGGAGCAGCAGGTGAATGGGATCGGATTGCCCGACGACGACGACTCGACTCGACTCTCCGCCACTCGTCTGGCTGAGTGCCAAGTGTAGTGCAATAAACCTGCCGTCCTGAATGGCTGGCAATCAAAGATTTGAATGCGAGATACGATGACATTTACTCGCACATTCAATTGCGCTTTTGATTTGAATATTTACATGCTTGCCGGTCGTAGTCCTAGTTCCGAGACGGGTTCCGAGTGGAGTCCCTCGGGCATGGCATGGCATTCTTCCATGTCCTTTCCTTCTATTGACACAGCCAAATTGGCTTTGATGCAGAGAGAGAAATGCGAGAGTCAGCGGTATTTGTGGTTGTTCTTTTCAAAATATTCTCTTTTCTTGACTCTTATTTCAAATATCACAAAAATAATGACTTCGAATATATTTTAAAATATAATTTAATGGACTTTATACTGCATACAATGAATATCTTTTGAGCTAAAGTCATATCTGAAGAGCTTTTAAAACATGTTTACTCAATTTGTGATTAGCAAAAGAAATACAAAGTCTTAAGTTGTCTCTTTCTGTGAGAAAGGTAAATCATATTTATATAAATAATAAATATAATAGCATCATCCATTTTCCGACTAAAGTTTAAAGTGGTTAGCAAGGAGGTTCCTGTACAAATCGTGCCAAAGTCCAGGGAATTTATTATTTTTTACACAAGTGTGTAATAATTTTAACATTTTGATTTTGAGCCTATTTCAACTTTGCAGTTTAAAATTTAGAACTAAAAATATATTTAAAATAAATTAAAGCTTTTAAGTTTGTTTTTTCTGTGTGTTTTTTTTCAGGAGGCTCTGATCAGGTCCTAATTGATTTTCAAATATTTCCTTAGCGTCTTTAGGTCCAGTTGTCTGTATTTAAACAACTTACTTAGTATTTCAGAGCCTTGGCTTACTTAGCTGCTGATGTGCGTTTCAAGCATA